>VYZP01032290.1:0-40176 GCA_013400635.1 Hypocryptadius cinnamomeus | reverse complement strand
CTGGGTCAAACACTGCCACACCTCTACATGCTCAAGTGTCTGCATCTGCAAGTTACCTGGCAGCAAACAACCATTTCTTTATAGTAAAATAAAAACTTGACACATGTAAAAACAAAACAAGCAGTGTCCTTCCACTACACTCAGTAAAAACACACACACAAAAACAAACCCACAGCCACCCACAGCAATAGCTAGGCCTAATTTACAGATGGCAAACAGCTTTTAACCACAGATGCTTTACTTCATTTTCAGCACCGAGCTCAATCCACAAAACAGGTTTGTCAGAAATCCTGTCCTTGTGCATGCCTTCAGTCCTTCAAGCAATTAAACTGTAGAAAATGGAAGTCACTTGTTCAGCTGAGGGCATGACCCTGTGCTGTGCAATGCAGCAAAGGTCATTCCAAAGTGGTCACAACTTATAATTCTCTTTCGCCATGTTTTTGTATTTGTAGCACTTCATTCAGAGCTTTGTCATGACAAAGAACTCCTATTTACTGTATTTAACATGAAAGCATGAAATCAGTAAGTTTTAAAATAATTTACCTCTCCTTTCATCATTCGAACTTTTGCCAGCCACCAGCCACAAGGTTCTTGGTCATTTGCCCTAGAATAAACCTGGAAATGAAAGTAGTAAGAACCATTGAAAGCACATACAAACATAATTCACTTACGTGCATGTATAATGAACAACTTGTCTAATTTTCATTAAAATGGAACACTACTCTACTCTCATCCTTCTTGCACTACAAGGACTGTGAACAGACTTCCTTTGTATAAATTACTGACAAGTCAAAGGAAATTTTTAAAGGAAGGTAAAACTTCAGCTAAACACTTCTTGGGGGGCAATTCCTCAGTAAATTCAAACACTGTCTTCAAACTGGAAGTCCACACATAGAACTAACTCCACAATTCAGATTTCTGTTCTGTTTCAGATTTCTGTTCTTGGCTTACTCAATAAACCAAGAACTACTGAGATGAACCAAGTCATCACATGACTACATACCCCATATCAAAAACCACGACTAAGTTAATGCATGACCAGCCATAAAACAGAGGACTTCTGAAACCCAGTTTTCTCATCCTTAGGTTTCATCCACTCCTCATACACTTCTGATAGGTCAAAGTCATTTGCATGCAGACTAAATGAGCTTTACAGCAGTAAGGAATAACCCTTTACATCTAACAAAGGCAATGTATTTCAAATAAATAGAAAAGCCCAGCATCTGTGATTTTTTTCTTAGATTAGTTGCCCAAAAGTATGATGGCATCCTCAGGAAAGGAAACTCATTACTTTGATTTTAAGGACAAGTACATAAAAACCCCCAGAAGTTAAACTGAATCACTCATGATACTAGAATGAGCAGGGAACAGAACATGCATATTTTGATTTCTAGACTTAATGCATCACCCCTATTAACACTCACTCTCTGTAGAACACCGTAATTCACACAGTTTCCTACCAGACTGTACCAGACATTTCATCTGGGTTAAAACTCTTGTTATCGGAGGATCTTTATTACATCTCCATATCAGATTTCCAGCACTTTACATTTCAGGCCAAAAAGGAAAACTGCCTACATTTTTGTCAGAATTAAAAGCTTCTCAGCTATTTTAAGTTTTAGATTTTGAAAAAATTTCCACTGGCAGTTTTGTTGAAAAACTGAAATGTCATAGCTTCACTGAAATTCTAATAAACCCATGTGCAGAGACATGTTCCATTTTAAATCTTCACCTTGGTAATGCCCTTACACCCCTCACCACTGCCTGGAATGGACAATCAGTTCCAGACCAGCACAGCTCACGAGCATTCACTCACCTCCACCTCATCTCCTTCACCAATTTCTTTCTTGATATCAGGGGGTGGGGGTAATCTGACTTCATTGAAGGGCACCTGGCGCTCTGGTTGCCAACTGCAAGTTGAAGAAACATTACACATTAATTCTCAAATTTTCCTATTGTTTTCTTTGTTTTAATTTTGGAATTCTAAGTTTCATTAAAATTCTTTCTTTATAATATAATGAGGTCTGTTTTCCTATTGCTAGAAAGCAAATCTTTTAAGCAGAGGAACAACAAAATCATGGCAAGACAAAAGTAGTACCTAGGAAGATATTTAGCACCAAAATTTTTTAATTAACTGAAAAATTTAACTAGTAGCTTTCATAAAACTCCAGTGAAAGATATTATATGATGTAGTTAACATTCCTACTGCACAAATCATAGAGCACTTATACAGATTTAAGCTTAACTTTGCAGTCCACTATGGGGTTCATCCATTTCTCCACCTCATATTTAACATTTCAACAGCTTACCACCAAAGTTTTATGTATTTCATGAAAATCTGACTCTAATCTTCAACAAAACTTTCTGTGTGCAAACTTGCTGATGTTCCCCAGTAACAGATTCAGATCAAAACGTATCTTTATACCTGCTTATCAACACCAACTATTTCTAGGCATACAAAATAAAGGTTTACTTCCTTACACAGCAAGTCTATTTGTTTTACTACAAGTTGGTTATACAAAAGTATTTTGTTTGTAGAAGTGTATGTTTCCAGTGCATTTTATGAAGACTACTGGAGCAATTAAATCCAATGTGTTCTCCTGAAATTCCTTCTCCTTCTACTCTGTGAATGTCACAGAATGCCATCAGCTGTTCCTCACTCTTAGTCAGAAATCCAACTAAAGACTCTACAAAGGTTGAAATAAAACTAGGGGAAAGATCCTTCAAAAAACCCATATTAATTTAGAATATCTGAGGGACTTTAAATGGTATCTGTCAATGCACTGCAACGTCCATCATTTCTGCCCATCTGATTCACATTAGACACCAACAGAATCAGAACCAACCAACTTGTAACAGTAAGGATTACTGCAAGTCACTTGCTTTGCTGACTTTTAATCACCTGCAGACAGAGCAGCCTGCATTAGAACAAGGCTGAGCATAAGGAGCAAAGGGCACTTCTGCAACTTCCCAGAAGACAAGATGGATACATTTACATGTTTGCTCTGAAACCACAGCTTACACTCAAGTACTTCACTTAATAAAGATGCTACATATCATAGAATTTTAATCTAGACATTATAATAAACTTTTTCTTTTAATTATAGTTTGAAAAACAACAAAAATGCATGAAGATTGCTACTGAGGTGCTGGAATACATCCAGAGAAGGACAAGGTGAAGAGTCTGTAGCATAGATCTGATGAGGAGCAGCTCAGGGAGCTGGTGGGGGGGGCCTGGCTTGGAGAAAAGGAGGCTCAGAGGGACCTGAGAAGAAATGGTGTCAAGCTGCGCCAAGGAGGTTTAGACTGACAGAAGGAAAAATTTCTTCACTAAAAGGGTTGTCAGACATTAGCATGGGCTGCCTAGGGAGGTGGTGGAATCTCCATTCCCAGAGTTGTTCCAAGGACACATGGATGTGGCACTGCTATAGTGGTGAACACCATGGTGCAGGGCTAACAGCCGGACTTGGTCTCCAAGGATCAAATGTCTGCCTCTACAGCCTTCAGGATTCTAGGACATGGATAGTTTTTGTTTAGGTTAGAAGGTATTTCAGCCACAAAATGTTAATTAAATCACATTCTATTTCTGAGAAAATGTGAGGGGGGCTGGCAAAAAAAAAATCAGTTGCAACTAAATTGTCCATTTTGCAGTTACTAATCTCAGTTCGGGTTTTTCCTTCCCCTCCCTGCCAGTGGAGGAAGCGCACAGTGGAAAAGTGCACAGAAGGCTCAGCTCTCAGAATATGAGTCCAAGTTTTGGTGGCAAAACTTTCCAAGTCCAGAATTGGAGCACCTCACTGGTGAAATGCAAACCAAGGTGTTTTAGGAAATTACTTGTGAAGGGATACAAACTACCTACTAAGACCATCTGACAGAACTGATGCCTAAGCTACAGGGCACAAATCACAAGAAAAGGAGGTTCTTGCTTCGTATAACACAGAAGCCTCTCCTGCAATACAGCTGCCTCAAACTCCAATGAGCCTCTGTGAAACTGTAGATCCATCAAACTCAAGATCCAATTTTCCATCTAATAGTAATAAAAGCTTCCAGGTCCTGAAGCCTCTGCATTTGCTCCTTGCCTCCCCACCCTCCTAAAAGAATTAAGGCTACCTGCCCAGAGACTGAGTGCTGCTATGGCCACAAAATCATCATTAGCAGTCTGTGCTGGTACACTTAACTTTGGGAACCCTACAATAGCTGTAGATAAAGATTGGCTAACAATAGCAGAAAATGCAAAGTGACAGTTTAGGCTGCCTATTGTGGGGTAGATGTGTGTATTTGTTAGTGATTATCACTATCATAACACTGATGCTCTCAGCACAGGACACCCTTGCCAATTTTGGTTCCACTAAAGCCCTTATGAATTTAACTCCGTAAAAAGCATAATAATTGATCAGATTTACGTCACAGAACAATTTGACTGTGTACACACTTCCTGATCAGATCTATTTTTAGTCAACAGAACACTCTACATATGCTGCAGCCCATCGTTTTTGAAACATGGCTGCTGCTGCCAGACTTTCTGTAGAACACATGGATGATATGGATACTAAACACTAGAAATACATTTGCCAACAATTCAACTCCTGCTGTGAGCCCCTGGCACTTCCTTTAGCTTACTTAGTTTCTGGCATCAAAGTATGGATCTTAAATGCAAAGAGAAGTAATTACTTTTCTTTAGAAAGTAATATTGGTGTTGAAGATGAAACTCATGATTTGTCACATCTTCTTAGACCATGGATAGAATGAAGGGTTTAATTTTTTTTTTTGTTTGTTGGGTTTTGGGGTGAGGATATGAAAACCTAGGAGATATGAAAACAGGTTCCATAACCACCTCAGTGTCAGTATAAATTATGGTTGCCTCCTCACCTTCTAACTGTCTTCATAAAAGAAGGACTAGAAAGCATAGGTTAGAAAGAAACAAACACTGGGTTTTGCAGGGTAAACCCTGGGATTACTTATGTTCCCCTCTAAGGATTTCTTTTCACACATGTGTATGTATGTACACACACATACACACCTGTGATTATGTCAGCATGATTATACATACTGTTTATAAAGACACACTTGCATACTCCCTAGCATTACCTTTATTAGCCAGCAATCTTTCTTCAAGAAAGGCTCAAAGACTAATCTACAGGCAAAGGTTATAACAATTTTCACATCAAAAGCTGACACATTTTATAGGATCTCCACCTAGTAACTGGAAGAGAAACAGGAAAGAGGATGTAGCTCACAGAGTATTTGGAATTAGCACTGAAATCTCCCAGGTAATCCACAGTGTTATCAGTGACACTGAACAACAGGTACTCATTCGTACTTTACCAGCCTATGGATTATACTTGGCTTGCCACTGCAAGTTCCCAGCAGTACTGCTGTGTTTATATATTAAATTAAATGGACCTCATGGAGAATTCTTTTTCAAGATTTGCTAGCAGATCTGCACTCCTTTCCACTCAAAAACAATAGGTCTTTTGACTGGATATATATGTATATTTATCGTCCTAATAGTTAAAAGAAAAAAATCACCATCAGGGTATTTTTACTTTTCTCTGGTTGAGAATACTGATCAGCATTCCAGACAGCAGACACAGAACTGCTCATTTGAGTACTTTGGTATTTTCCATCTTTTCCTGCTTTTGTGTAAGAATATCAAGCCTATGCCACTGATCCCTATGTTAATTAAATTTGGATGTCACACCTATGGCCACCACTAAAGATACCAAAGAATGTACAGGACTGTGTAACTGATGAACTGAATTCTGATACAGATTCAAGAAGGCAGCTCATGGAAGCTGAACAGAATAGTGAGCCTGTACTTCTAGAACTGTATCTAATGAAATCTGCTTCCTCTTAAAGGCAAACAATTAAACAAAAAAAAACAGCAAAAGCACAAAACTGAAATAACCTAATATTCAAATAATTATTTAAAAAATAAAATACTTACTTGTTTTCAAATGCAACTGTGAGGGAATCCTCATGAACATCTTTGATAAATCCCTAAAACAAAAACATTTTTATTACAAGAATGCATGTGAAATCAAAAAGGCAGCAATTTCAATACAGCCTGAACCTGAGCTGAGACTACCACTAACACTGAGGTTCCATTTTCAGAAAGCTCCTAAACACACTCCCACTCTTTGCAGGAGGTTGCTGATATTCTTAGCTGGCTATTCCAAGATGTGCAGAGCGCAGTGACTGCTCCCAGTGACTCTCAAATCTGACCAGCTCATTTACAACTGAACTCACTCGCACAAATTTCTTACTCTGCCCACAGGTGTGCACAGGTGTTTTACAGGAACAAAATGAGACAGATCCAGGCAAGGACAGTTATTCCAATAGCTGTGCACAGCACTATGTGCTCCTCCCAACACAGACTGAATCCTAAACAACTGTCCCCCCAACAGTCTGGCAGCCAGTTTGAATCACATTTGGCAGTAGAGGCTGCCACACAGCCAGTTATGGTATCATCTTTCAGGTACTAAATTGGGGACTGGATGAGGCCAAATGCCTGTAGGACCTCCCAGGAAAACAAAGAGAATACAATATTTCATGGATTTTTTGTGCTTACATTTAGGGGGCATTCATAATACCAAAAACTTAAAGACAAAGATCAATCTCACAGAGTTATGCCCAAGTATCCATGCAGAAATTAGAGCTGCTACATTTCTTGCTTAAGGAAGGTAGTCATACCGAAAAAAATAATTAGAAGATAAAAAGAACGCTATTCCTGCCTTTGCTCCAGCCTGGTATTTGCCCAGACAGAGGTGGTCAAGGAGGACGCTGCAGTTTGAAAGGAGTAAGAAAGCTGCATAGCCATGTTCAGAGAAAGACGTTCCAGGAAATCTGCTGAATGGATTATATCCATTTAAGAAACTGACAAGTGAGGAGGACGAAGAACATAGCAGCTGTGCAAGCACCACTGAGGTATTATGTGTCAGCTCAGGGAAAGATAAATTTTGACACAGTCGATCCTTCCATGTAATGACGGACAGCAAAGGAGCCCACACTGACAGCTGGCTGCAAAGGACCTAGAAAACCAATCTCCTTTTACCTGAGCTCATACTCGGCCAATGCTCTGGAAGAATTTGCTCAAAACCTGCTTTTCTGCTCCCTGAGCTTCCCTCAAACCCATCTGTCAGCAACACAAAAGACTGGTTCTAGCAGAAAGCACGCTGGTAGCCCTCAACAAAGCAGGTCACCAGAAATCATCTTGTTGAACCACCTAGTGTGCTCCTAATAAAATAAACCCTCTCAAAGGCCATCCTGCCACTGCAAGGGAAGGCAGGCAAATCTCCTCCTTTGAAAGGTGAGCAAGTAAAACAGTTGAGAGTAAAATACACCCAGAATCAGGGACTTTCAGTTCCAAGGAAACTGGATGGGAGTATAAAGTTATGCCTGTTTAAAGATGCAAAGAGCATATAAAATTTTACTGCCTAAAGCATGTGTAAGCCAGCAACAGAGATAAAGCAGAACTTCTACCAAATTTATGCTACCAGCAGCTCCCTTCAAACATACCCCAGTACAGGGACAAATGAACATGGCATACAGTGCAGGAAATAGGAGTTTCTCTACTATAATTCATCCAAATTCTATACAGGGACAAAACACTGAAGTCATAGCACTTAGAATCAACTTCATGCAGTCCAGCATTCTGCTACAAGACAACTTATCAACAGACAGGAGTATTTACAGGGAGAGATTAACTCCCTACTAGAGACAGCCATTTATCTGCATTCCAAGAGTCTGTGATTCAATACTAGTCTCTGCTTCATTATGCTACTTTATTTCATAGCTGAACCTGATCTTCTATTCCTGTTGTGTTCTCACAGTACTCAATGTGTTTCTAAGGGCAGCCTATAGTAACTAAAAATTTATTCTGCAGAACTGAATGCAGTTCTTTCCTTTGCTGAAAAGCACAACTTCAGAATCAAGAGAGATTCCAGTTCAGGTATCATAAAACATCTGATTAACATTCAGAACTTAATGCTCTGTGAAGTTAAGAAAGTCATGAATCCATTGGCTACAGATTTCATGAATAAGACAAAAGAAGTGCAAAAAAGGAATCCAACTGCACTGACTTTTGAGGATTTAAGACAAATAGCCCATGACCACGTAAAGTGTGGGTTTCTGTGTAAGGTACAGACAGGTTTAATAGTGTCAACCAATTTTCAAGCTAAGGTGCCACTGAAGAATGCCAAAGCTGAAGTGGAACAGTAATGCAGAGATACAGCTCTCAGCAGACCAACAGCTGACACTGCACACATGTCAGCTGCATAAACAGAAACAAGGACAATTTTTAATAAAATCCAAAGTACAAATTCCAACAAAGAGTCTGCACATTTTACAACACCATGTGGGTTTCAGGAACTCCTTCATGGAAGGAAGTCTTTCAGTTCAAAGTGTGCACACTGCTCTTCCCTCCCACAGGAGAATGTAATGCAGACTCACTGCTGGCAGACACGTAGGCAGCGACTGCCTTGGAATTACCTGCACAGCTTTCTCACTTGGTATTCCCAAACTTCACTCCCTAGTACAATCAAGCACAATATCTATCAAGTATGCACTTCAGGTCACAAATGCATATATGTAAAGTATCAAATAAAATTACATAACTATTAAATAATTTCATTGTTGTGAGGCCTGAAAAAATTCTGATTAGAGTCTAACTATATACATTTACTTCTGACTATTATCAATTTCTCTACAGCTGTGGGGATGAGATCACATTTACAGCAAATGAAGCACAGCAGTCTAGGAGGTATTATGGACTGTATGGTCCATTTGTAATAAAACTAATGAGAATTCAGTATGGCTTTTAAATAGTTTTCTAAGAAATTATTTCATTACCGTCAAGAAGGATGTCAAAAGTACCATTATAACATTTTCTGAAAGCAAAACTTCCTGAGTATGACTTTGGTGTGGCATTCAACCCTGCCTATACACATTATCAGCTGTCACTTACAACTTCCAAATAAAGCCAGAAAGAGACTTCATGCATGTCAGGATGAAATTTAGTGTGGTTTTTAAAGTCTTCGTAGAGCCTATGATAATTAAATTTACAAAAAAAGCTTTTACAAAAAAACTTGTGGCATTAGGTTATTCGGTATTTCACAATACAAAAAGGATTTTATTGTAAATCCTATAAATTCACAAGGATTTTTCCAGAAGAGAAGTGATGAACATAAACCAGAAAACTAAACAACCTGGTTTTCAATTAGAGAGTTTTGAAGGAGTTCTTTATTTGTGAGGTAACCTATATAAATAGATTTGCACTAGTCATGCCTGATACTGTGTCAAAAACATTCTCTACTAAATTAAGTAATGATCCATCACCTTAACTTTTTCTCTAATGAACAATATACTCTGTTACTGAAATTTAGCTTAGCAGTGTTGCCTAAGACAGATAATGCCAGTTTCCAAGTTTGAAGAGTTCTGTGGTCCTAACACATCATTGCATGTACCTTGGGTGACGAGGCAGAGCTAACAGGACACCATCAAATACATCATCAACAAACACAGTGGCATCAAAAGAGTGAGGAATTGCAGTATCAGCAAGTGAGCGTACACATAACCTCTGTGTGTGTTTTACAGCACACACAGATCTGCAGAGGGCAAAAGGGGAAGAAAAATTGACATGACTTCATCTTGCCAGACCTCTGATTCGGCCTGTGCAGATACGAGTGTCAGTCACTCCTGGCTCCCTGGCAGTCCATGTATGCCCTGGCTGGAGCAGCCCAGCTCAGGAGCAGCAGGAGACTGTACTGTACTACGGGCTATTAATGTCCTGCTGCCTCCACAGGCTCCTGGGCTCAGACCTGTCTCTGCCACTCACTTGGCAGGAGCTGGGCTCCCAACACCAGCACCTGCACAGGGACGGGATGGGAGAGCCAGGGGATCTAACCTGGGGCTGGACAGGGTGTGCAGGGTAACAACGGGGCAGGAAACTCTCCACCAGTCATCTGCACCAAAATCACTGCAGCTGAGACTTCCTCATTTCATAACAGACACCCACACACACTCTTTCCCTTTTACCTGGGTTCTGCTCATGGATTTAGGATTAGGATCTGCTGATAACATAAACGGATCAAGACTTACTGAAGTGCCCTTACAGTGAACTGTATGTCTGTGTGTGTATATGCACACACACATTTTTTTTTTTTTAATCCAATTCCAGGCAAAGTCACAAAATCTGTAAAACAGGTAGATGCAATCCAAGTTCCCTCCATATCCTACTTTCTGTAAATTTATCTGCCCCCCAAGTAGGGTGATCCAATGTAAAAATGAGGTGCTGTTAGTTTAGCTGCAAACTTTGTTTCCAGGGACAGCCACTGTGTTGGCCTTTGAGTCACACATACCTGCACACTAAAACTGTATTAATATCACCTTACCCACTGCTGAGCCAATTTCTAACAGCAAACACTTCGGCATCTGGTACCATGGACTGTTCCTGAACCACTGACATAAAGGTCAAGCAGCCTATATCCAATTACCAAGCCTTTCACTCCTTTTCAGATGCAAGAACCCTTGGTATTTCTAACTAACACTGAAACACAACTGTTTTGTGTAACAATCACACAAAATAATTATTGCTAAAGGATGTATCTCATGCTGAGCCCCCAAAGCAAAAAAAAAGAAAATAAAGCAAACAAAAGAAACTGGTAAATACACAAACCACTTGACAAGAAAGACTGAACTTGGTATTTCATTATAAGTGATTAGCTGCACCTGTTTATACAAGGAACTGATAGAAGCAAGCAGCTGTGGCTTACTGCAAAACACAAACACGACAAGCAGGTATCAGGAAAGAAAAATATTCTGAACTATCACATCAGTTTTAGCAAGCACAGTTTAATTTATGACATTACTGCTTATTTCCATCCACAACCACAATTACATGTAAACCCAAGGGTTGTTCTGACAGTTGTGCAAGAGCCACAGCACTGAATTTGTCTCAATGACTCATTTCTTACACTGGTTTCTTCACACGCATCCTCCAAAAGGGCAAAACTTCTGGAAGACACCCTCCACTGACCATGTACCTCAAAAATCAATAACCACTCCCTCTGGCATCTCCCTTCCATCAGCCTAAAAGGCTCAAGCAAACAGCTCACCAACAGCAACAATAACTACAGCTACTTCTTGCAAGACTACACAACTTTCAACTGATCAGGAACAACCTTGAAGTGTCTAAAATTTCCCACCCATATAGATGTAGGGCTAGATGTAATAAAAAAATGCTGACAATCATAACAGTTAAGATCTTTAAAGAAAAAAACCAAAGGTCATTCCAGTTACAGTTTCCTGGTGTAGTAATTGGGTATGAACAGTGTGTAAGCTACACTCCTAATGACAATTTCCTACTTTAATAACCATCAAGCTAAAAACCACTCAGAGAAACTCAAGCTGTTTGCAAAGCCACTAATTAAAAACTGTAAGAAAAATTTAAAAAATAATTGTATTTTCATTGATGCATAAACCTTCACTCCCACAGAGTTGCTCATCAAGCTTTGGCTCTACATGTGGAGAAATGGTGTGTACTTGTCATTCATCATTTTTTCCCCTTAGTAATATTTTGGCTTGTGTCTGCCTTGAGGCCAATGCCAACTCCTGCTACCAGCATTTTGCTTAGCAGAACAACTGCACCTCTTGAAAGAGGAACAGGCCAACAAGGAAACACTTCAGAACCTGTAAATTAAAGGTTGAGCTCCATTTTAATTAATGGGGTTTCTTCCCCTTGCATAAGTAATTCTACTACTGTAGAACTTAAAAGGGCCTGCAGCACACCAGAGCCCATTTTCCAGCACAGCTAAGGCCCTACAAGGAAGAACACAATGGATCTTCCAGAGTTGTTCAAATGCCACTGAAAGGCTCAGTCAGAGGAATTGATCTGATGTTCAATTTGTGTACCTTGGTCTTACTGTAAGGCCCAAACTATTTCAGGGAAGCTGACATGGGAAATCATGAATAATGTGCATCAGCAGGGCTCTTAATCTGCATACAAGTGAGCACATACAAATGAGCTGATGGAGATACTGAGTAAAACTGAAGTTTTTGTCTTGTTCTTCCAAGACCCTCCACAGCTGGCAGGTCCAGAGGAAATGGCACAAATGGGAACATGGGAATTTCTGTATGAATGTCAGGAAACTTTTTTTCTACTGTGAGAGTGACTAAGCAGAAGCACAGGTTGTTTGGGAGGCTGCAGAGTTTCCATCCTGAGAGATACTCAAAAGCCATCCAGACATGGGCAACTGGCCCTAGGCGGCCCCGCCTGAGCAGAGGTGTGGACCAGGTGAACTCCCACAGTCTCTGCCAGCCTCAGCCATCTCTGGTTCTGTCAAGTACTTCATCATCTTAGTGACAGTGAACCATCATCCTGAAAACACTGCAGGCAGGCCAAGAAAAGGCTGGGAGCATTCAGCTTTCACTCTCTTCAACACATTCAGAAAACAAGGAAATCCAGGTATTTTTCACCATTCCACACATAAAAAAGTCTATTCTAATGCCCCAAAGACAGAAACTTTCCTGCCATCGAGTCCTCACCTAGAAAGCATTAACTTTGCTACTCTCAGGAAGCCCTCATAGCACATTTAATATATGCAAACCCATAACCAGTAGTCTTCAGCAACCCTGTTCTCCCCTGTTCCACAGCACAAACCCCCCCATTTTTCAGAAGCCCACAACCATTTCAAGTCCCATCAGTGCCATCTGTTCTCCAAAGACAATGGGTGCCCAAAATTATGATTATGCAAAGTCTTCTAAGCTGCAGAAAGTGGCTAAACTCTGGCTCTGCTGTGTAATGGTTGAGAACCTGGAGTAAAATATACAATAAATGCTGTCCTGTTCTCCAGATTATATTACTTCTTTAAAGCAAATGGGAAAAAAAAGAAACCACAAATTAGTTTGATGACTTAGATACACAAGTTTAAAATTAGATCATAGTATGCTCTTATATATTTTTTTAATTACCCTGGGATTTACCATAACTGCTCACTGCTGCATGAAAACTCAAAATGCTTTTCATCATGCATGAATTTTAATAGAGAATATTAATTTTCCATACTAATTTATTGCAACCATAGTGTATACATATCATGTATGGTCTTCCTGCACTTAGGAAGAAATTCCCTGTTAAAACTGAAGAGCAATTATTAGAGGAACTAAAGAAACTTTATAATAAAGAGTACCATTTACCACGGTCATACCTCTAGTAAGTACTGAAAACCCACTAGAATGCTCCAACAGATTTAACCACTACATTTGTTCTACTGCAGCTAAGTTGCAGATCATAGTAAGAACTCCTTAAAAGAAAATCTCTCATGTTATTTACATAATTATTTTGGTTTTTCTCTCTGTTGACACAGCAGGATCTTTCTGATCTCATTTACCTGGGGTTATGCTATGCTAATTAATCCAAATTCAAACTGTTCTAAAGGCAAACCTCAAATCTTGCTCCATCTTACAAATTCTGCTTTTTGTCTCCTGAAAACTTTTGGCACCTTCCATGGAGTGTCACACAGCTTAGAAAATATGAGCCTCTTGTCATTATCTTGCAATGATCAATGCTACTGGTGCCCAAAATAGGACACTTCCTAAAAGAGACTGACACACCTCTTTGCTTTAGGTCACTTTAAACAGCAAGTGACCTAGCAGTGTTACCTAGTTCCAAAATAAATTCTAAACCTCTGCCTTCCTCAAGAGTAACACCCACAAAATGGAGTCACTGACACACACATTTCACTGCACTTAGCTCACAAGAATAATCTTTGAAGTTGTGTTTGTTTGAAGGATTTTGGGTCTTCTTTAGTGGGGGCTGTGTGTTTTTTTCCCCCTCCACATTAACAGTGGATTACTCTGAGTTGGGGCTTTGATCATTGTGCATCCAATCATTCTAACCTGCCTTCATCCACCATCTTCATCACTGGACATAATCCCCACTTCACTCATCTCAAAGCCATTACGCCATTTTTAATCAAACCTTCTGCTTTTTTAAGTCACTGTTCACAAGGCTAAAACACAAGATGGTGCTAATCCAAGGCTGATAATTCTCACTGAATTAGGAGGAGATGTCATCCTTGCAGATTTTAAATCAGGCTTATTGTAGCAAATTCTGTGCACACAGATCCCTTCAGTCCAAAAATTCAGCACACCTCATATCCCCATGTGTCTGACATTCCCCTTAAGCAGAAGAGCAACTGATTCATCTGATTCATCATTTGGAAAGTTGTCCAAGATCACAAGGTATAAAATGGAAAGCTAAGAAAAGTGTTTCCAAATTCTGGGCTTCTAAATGCTCAGGGGAAAAAAAAAATCAATTCTATTGAGGAGCATCCTGTTCTAGACCCAAATGATTCTGATGTGGGTTTCTGTGTGATGCTTCAGGTTCAACAAAAAAAAATTATCTGCTGTATAAAATTTATTATCTACTCCTTTTGGTAACAATTTCAGAGGGTTCCTTACTAGGGATGCAGTTTATCCCACAGCATTCTTTCCTCATAAGGGTATCTCCCATTTGTCTTGGCCAGTTGAAAGAACTAACTCCTGAAGTCAGCTGGTTACAATCCCTTACACCCAACTGCCTCCACATACTGTACAGTCACCACATGATTCCCAAGCCAAATCCACAGCTGCACTCAGGAAATTCTGAAGGGGGGAGGGGGAATGGAAAGGGCCAGCCCCACACCAAGTGCAGTATTGCCTGTGCAATGCCACACCGTGCATGTGGTTAGGCACAATAGCTAAAGAGAGTCCTCAGATTAAATCCTCCCAGAACACAGCCACGCTGCGTGCTCACAATACTGGCTGGGATCAGCCCTTCTGGAGAGGAAGACAGGAGCCTACTGCCATAAAAAGAGCTGGGATTCTTAAACATCTGAAGCCAGGCTTAGGGGAAAATGACTGACAGGCAACAGCTGAGAGCATTCTGCATTGATCCTGTACCATCCTGACATTCCAGGGAGGGTGATGGTGAAGGAAGATTTCTGAAGGCATAAATAAACTCGAAATCTTTAAGAAATTTATTTAAAATCTTTTAAAACCATTATTATCACCCCGGTTCACCACATCCCACCCAAAAGCCCTTGCATCTTCCAACACCAATCCCCCCACACNNGGCTGAGGGGGGAGCGCGGGGCGCGGGTGCGGCCGCGTGAGGGGGGCGGCGGCGGGCGCTGCGTGCGGAGACAATGCGGTGCGGGGCGGGCCGCGCTTTGCAGTGAACGCCGCTCAAAAGGCCGCGGCCGAGGGGGCACCTTCGGCTCCCGAGCCGCCGCCCGGGGCGGTTAAGATGGTGCCCGGCATCCAGCGCCCGGCTCGGCTTTGTCCCTCACGGAGCATCGGCCCCAGGGCGCCCGCCCTGCCCCGCCCTGCCCACACCCCGCCGGGACTGCCCTGCCTGCCTGCCGTGCCCGTGTGCTGCTACCGACAGAAACAATAAAAAATAAAAACTGCCTGTGATGTGTTGGCCCTCATAACACACTGGGGAGCGAATTGTGCTGTGAGCTGGATGCTCACATAAGCTTAGTCACGCAGAGCCTGATGAACAGCCTGTACCTGGGCCAAATCCATGTGTTTTTGCAATAGCTTTAAATATAGAACCATCGAATCATTTGGGTTGGAAGAGGCCTTTAAGATAATGAAGTTCAACCATGAAGCCAGCAGCAGCACTGTAACCTCTAAAGCACATCACTCAGCACCAGACCCAAGTACCTCTTAAACACCTGCAGGGATGGTGACCACCAACTCCTTGCACCACTGCTCCAATGCCTGACTGTCCTAACCGTGACATTTTTTCCTGATATCTAATCTGAATCTCCCGTGTCAGCCTAAGGCCATTTCCATAGCAATGCTTTCAAATGCTCTGTCTGCTGATCTTTCCCATTGGGCATCAGACCCAAATGGCCAGGAGTTCAAAGGTATTTTACCCATCAGATGTTTTCATTTTTAGTTTCTTCATGTTAATCTTTTGTGCCACTTGTAACCGTGTCTGTCAGATGGGTGAGGATTGTGGACAATAAAGGCCAAAAAGTGTTGAGAAATCTGGCCACTGGGTAAGGAGGTGCAAATGCTCAAAATGGTCAAAGAATGTGCAGCAGTGGCACTTGGGGACACGGTTTGGTGCTGAACAAGGTGGTGCTGGGTGGATGGCTGGACCTGATGGAGGTCTTTTTCAACCTTGGTGTTTTTATGGTTCTGTGATCCTGATGTGCCATAACTGAAGGAAAGATATGGGTCCAACAGCATGAATGTTTTTTCCTATGCTGTGTGCATGAATATTCCTAATCTTGAATAATATTCCACATGAATTTTGGAGGGTACCTTTTATTCTAAATTTTGTTTTAGTCTTTATAAATTACCCACAGTTTATTCTGTACATGGTCCCAGGCCACACATGGGCAAGAGAGCCCATCTTGAAGAAAGGTGACTTCTTTCCTGTTGGCAGAGTCCACTCAGGATTTTCCAGGATAAAGGAAACAGATAATATGAAGCAAACAGTTGTGCTACAAAAATTCTATGCCTGAAGTTTTCATTGCCCCAAGATTGAATAGACTAAGGTTCATTTATTCGGCTTCCAAGACATAGAGTTTAAATGTCAACTAAAGAAATGGTAAAAAATGGTGTCTGCTGTTAAAAAAAACAAACCAGAAATAAACTATGCATGAGCTGCTGTCCTTAGGAATAAAACCAGGATGTGGATTAAAAAAAAATTACTCCAGAACTGTGTGAGGTTCCTGGGTGTCCACATTTGCAGAACTGGGGGACAGTTCTGGGCTTTAGTGATAATGAGGACTGGCTTGAGCAAATGCAATCTGCATCTGAATTTGCCTGATAAAGTTTGTTTTTCTGGAAGTATGAGGATGATAGTGGTTAAAGGGACAGGGTTGTTTACATGTTAATTTTGAGGCAGGCTGCTGTGCCTGGGTTAAATGGAGGAAGAAAAGGGCTTTAGCAGGTTGTGGGCCAGAATAATTTGCAGCACATCAGCCAAAAGATGAATCTGTTCTAAGTTTAGTTTTCACTGAATGCAAATTATGAGTAACTACTAAATAAAATTGCTTTAAACATTTAAAACAAGAAAAGGTTGGATACAGATTCAAGAACTCAAGAATTCCTCTGATAATAGCTACTTAATATTTTTTTTCATGAGACTTTGTAAGGTTTCATTTTCGTTTCATTTTTTGGTTTCATTTTGCAACATCTACCGTGAAACTGCCAGTTTCATTTCCTAGAGCTGCTGTGGTCCAGGAGATTGGGTAAATGTGGTTGAACCATTTTATGATGGTGCTATAGTATGAGCAATATAAACCAAATTTTCAAGAGAGAAAACTTTGCAAGCATTGATTTCAACAAATAACCAACCCACACTCCTATCCTTCCAAATGCCATTTTCTAAAACTCAGGAACTATGTGGACATACTAGAGAGGGTTCAGGAAAAAGCCATAAAACCATTGAAAATGTAACTCACAGTGAAACAGTATCATAGCAGAGTTTTTATATTTTGAAATAGTGACTTTTTGTCTAAGATGTGCTATTATCCTGGTAGGAAAAATATACAGGCCTTTTTAGATTCCTATCACTATCAATTTTTAAATCAATATTGAGTATGCTCTAGTTCATACATGAATTAATGGAATCATCTGTGTAACTGAAGGTCACAATGGAATTGTCATTCAGGGACCTCCTGACATAAGACTCTGTTAATGTTTTCTCAGCCAAAAGTGGAAAAATGTTAGCTATTTTCAAAGACTTGGGCAAGAGTGAAATCCACACTGAAATCAAAAACATAACTGTTTAGAATGTTGGTCTCTTAAAGTAAGATTGGTTGTGAAAATATGCACACATTGATATTCCTCTTATGCTACTAGTAGGCTGAAAATTTGTTTGAAAAAAATGTTGTAGTTTTAAACTATCAGTTATATTTCTGCCAAATAACTTGAATGCCTTTTCTGATATAGAACAAGGGTTGTTTCTCTGTTTTTCTGAGCACATTTCCTACCTTTCAGTGAAATGAAAACCCAGACCATCCTTTCTTAGCATATTTTGTTAAAAAAAATAGGCAAAACTCAAGCTCAACTAAATTCAGACTTATGCTCCTACAATGTAACAACCTGGGTCTTACATTCCATTCAGTGAAGGGAAGTGCTGACACTTAGCAACTCATGCCATAAAAATCAAAATAATGATAAAAAATTAATCTAGCTTTGCCTTTAAGTGGCTAAAAACCTTTTTGGTTCCATTGCTCATTCTGAAATTTTGGCAGAAGGCTGATGACTATGAGAGGCATCCATCCACAGACTTCCAAACTTAGCAGAAGCTTAGGAAACAGGGAGCACTGAAATGCTCTGTAAATTATTATGCATGATTAATTCTTACTGGAGACAAACAAGACAGGTAGATATTTGAAAGATATAAGATCATATTGGCCTCATATCTTACCAAATGACAAAAGCACATTCCAACTCAGCAAAAGTCTTGGAGGAGTTCTTTTGAAAAGTTACCTGCTTCCAAGTTTGCTCATTTATGTGTATCTGTTCTTTGTTCTATGAATTGTACTTGGGTGGCAGAAAGAAGTCTGTGAAACTTGTAAAATTACTTCCAGTAAACCTGTGCAAGCAGAACAGAGGATCTGATATCTTGTGGTGGGACACTGGTATAAAGACATATGGCCTCAATACAGATCATCCTGTTGGGCTCAAAAAAGGGCCTGTAGTTGTAGAAAGCTCCTTTAGAAAAGGAGTGTTTTGTGTTTTGATTTGATTTGTTTTATACTTCACTGTGATTTTTGCCCTATTTGAATATTGAGCTGAAGGAGAGTCTCTACCATTTTTCATCAGCCTTTCACAACTGCATTCCTGACCTTTTCCAGTGAATGAATTTTTGTCCGGAGATTTGCTGAACCCCCCATCCGTGTCCAGCCACATCTGCAAGTGCTGTAAGCAGACACCACTTCTGAAAATAGGACCCACAAAAGGTGTTGCTAAGTGAGTGTATGTAAAAACATTTTTGTGCAGTTCAGTTTTAAGCCCTCTGTCTGGTATGGAAATCAGAGAAAGAATAAATCATAGGTGTTTCTATTATTGTAAATGAACTTTTGCAGTCATTTACACCTACCTTTAAAGGGAAAAAACCTCTGAAGCCAATTTATTTTTGTGTATTATAGCTGATGGCACTCACATTTATCTGTATAGAAAAAATGAATTTAAAATGATTTGCAGGTATAGGGTTAAAAATCTGTGTTTAGAAGGACAAAAGGTGTTAAGAATCCACAGAATGCAGTAAGTATTTGCTATTGTATTTTACTTCCTGTTACTGCAGTCTAAAAAAGAAAAAGTCACTGAGCTAATTAAATTATATAAAGAACGGATCAGGAACCAATATTAAAAATGGTTTTGATTACAGTCTGTTTTTATGCTGAAGTAATGATGAGCAGTATCATTCAGGTTTCATTTGTTCAAAGTCCACAAGATAATGTGCATTTTCAGAAAGAGAAAAATATATACATCCAGGCAACAGACTACTATGTGAAAGTAATTTCACTCTGAATGACAACATATGAACCTTGTTTTTTCACACTGGTGAACTTCTGCCTTACCATTGCTTTACTGGTCTTCCCATTTTTGTCAGGAGCAGAACAGGAAAGTAAGGAAAATAAAATGAAAAGTTTGATGTCATTCTAAAAGCAACGAGAAGCACTAGACAATATTTGCTGTAAACTCAATATTCATCCTGGCACCGTGCAAAGAAACTGCAGAATCATTTCACTGAAATTTTAATGAACTCCAATGAGAACACTGCTCTTTAATGGACTTTGTGCAATGAGTGGAGCTCATCCACTCACAATCCAACTTTTCATGGGGTTGGCTTGGTTTGCTAATTTTCATTATCACTTTGCATCTGCCTCTTTTGAATGCTGGTGTGGATGCAGCTGGTCCAAACTAACCTTGTGCCTGATTTTGTTCCAAGCCAGGAAGTAAATGCAGTGAGCTCCAAAGGGACCTTGGTACTCCTCTGCAGTTGGGGTGATGTAATGGTGTGGGAAAACCTGCCATAAAATTAACTTCAGGTGTCCAAGCACAAAAGTTCTTGTCTACAAGTGTTAGGAGTTATATCCTTCCTATCACTCTTGCCACCCACAAAAAACCAAATAATTTCTGTCTTCTGAATACTTTCAGATGAAACCAGGAGAGGAAAGTAATGTTTTTATTTATAACTGATCCACTTTTGGTCGTTGTTTGGTTCTCAGGCAAGTCCAGACTACCTTTGTTTTGACTTGACACCTGGGTCAACTTTTAGTGTCAGTGTCATGTAAAGAGATATTTGCATTTCTAGTGAAATGCAAATTATTCTGGGACTGCACCCAGAGCAGGGTTTCAGGTAATGTAAGTTTATGTGATATGAGTTGCAATCACCAAAATGTGCATGTTTAATCCCTGGTGCTCAATATTTGTATTTCATTTCTTAAATTCAGGGCCTGCTCTAAAGAAGAGGCAATGAAGCGCTGAGCAAAATTTGTGAGAGAGGTTGGACAGTGGGCATGTTGCTACCATAAATACATGATCTGAGGTACAGAAATTTAGTTCTGCAGGGCATGAAAACATGAAACATTAGCATTTAAACAAAGGTGTACCTGAAGCAGCAAAGGGATGCACATCCATCCCAATGAAGAAATTCAGTTTGGAAGAGAGAGGAGAGTACTTAAACGTAGGAAGAAGTTAGCAATGCATCTGTGTGAAACAAATGGAAAAACTTATACATTTTCCTAGAGGATTACCTGATATAATCTAAAGCACAAAGTAATTCATTTCAAAAGGAGATCAGTTGTCAGCTCAAGGCACTCTGCTCTTGAGAGTTCTGAAAGCAAGTTTCTCTCTTGACACACTCTACTTTTTGAAGGCTCTGACACAGCAAAGTATGTAGACAGGTGTTTTATTTAGCATATAAATGGAAAGGATATAACAATGACTTAATAGTTGGCTTAATCTGTGCTTCTCTGGAAAGGAAGGAGTTGAGAAGAAAGTTTTCTTCAAATCTGTTGGCACAACAATAATGTAAAGCATTCTGTGTACATGTATTTTCTGGTTTCTCTGAAAAATCCCACCTGTAGGACAACAGATATATATTATACATATAAATTACATATGTATGTATTTGTTGTATGTTTGTCATTATGTGCATATGTAAAGAAACTCTTGATAAATACAGAGCCTGAGTCCCCCAGGAGCAAAGATAAGCATTTTACAAACAAAGTACTAGAGTGTTGATATGTCAGTGTCAGGATTTCAGCATCAGTTGTTCTCCCAATATAGATTGCATTCAGCTCCCTCAAAAAACCAGGGGAACCTTTTCTATTACTTTAGTCATAAGCACTGATTTAAGGAATTAAATACTAATACTCAGAGTAAGGGATTAAACATTCACATTTTGGTGATTGCAAGAAGTAGCTGGTAACTGGCATCATACAAATCCACGTTCCCTCAAACCCATCTGTGCTGGTAGATAGATAAGGTGAGGCAGTATGGAACAGGGAGCAGCTCAGTGAAGGGAGTTATCAAGAAGTTCAAATGTTTCCTGTGGCTTCTGTAAATGCTCTTTCAACTGAGGTGACCTTCCTCTGGTACGTGTGTTGCAGTTGTATCACAGATGCCATTGAAGAGGGTGGGATAAAATCTGGACTCTTGCCTTTTTCTTTTTTTCCATCTTTCTAAAAATACCATTCTATTAATAGCATAGTGTTTTCCCAGACTGCCTGTCTGTTGAGATGAAAAAGGGAACTCGTTAAGCTTCTTTGGTGATAAAATAGACAGTTCTGATAAATACAGCAAAACTGACCATTCTTTTGATCTAATCAGTAAAATTATTGCGTGAGTGCTCAGGATGTCATGCCTCTGGCATGCTTCCACATCCTTTTTTTGCTTGTTTGATCCCCTGATGCCAGATGCTGTTGGCTGTCTGGCATGTTAGACACTGCAGCACATGATTTCACCAGTGATTTGTTGCCATAGGCTCATCAGCTGAGCCTGAAGAGCTGAGGTTGCTTTGACCTGCTCTTAGCACAGCTGTATGTGCCTGCTTGTTTTGTTCTGTCTCAGTGGAGTGATTTGTCCAGCCCTGGACTTTTCCTGCTGGATTTTGGAAGGGAATTCCTCTGTTCAACTTTTTAGATAGTGGAACAGAAGTGGCTTATTGTAACTACATTAGATCTGTCAAATGGAGGGTCTGAGAAGGATTAGTGCAAATGGATGAAGTATGCATGAAAAGAAACAAGGAGAAAAATTATTTAAAAATCAAGAATAGAGGGAAAAGAACAACAGAAGAAAGAAAAGTTCGAATAACAGTGGAAGAAAATTTCCAAATTCAGGATTTCATGAAAAAGGGTTTGATGAATGAAAAAGATGAGGTAAGAGAGGAGGCTAGATAAAATGAGTGATGAGGGAAACCAAGAGAGAAAGAACAGTTCTGGGGAATACATGAAAATACACAATGGTCACTTGTGATATTCACATGCTTTTTCTCACTAAAAAAGAATGGTAGAAGAGATGGTTGCAAACATCAACAATAGAGACCCATAAGATTAATTCATATCCAGCATAATGGTAACTGGTATTTTGAACATCCAAGTTAAAATCCACTTTTTGCTGTCCTGGGGCAGGAATTGGCTTGCAGTTCTTTTACTCTCTGAACTGTGTGCCCATGTCTGTAGCTCCCAGTCAATGCCACATCCCATCAAGGCACTGCAATAAGCTGGAATGAAGTGGTATTTGCATGGGGAGAGCACAGCCCTGTAATGTGGTATTGCACCCAAGGTAAGATTCTCCACCTCCCAGTTGGGTCTTTCACCTCTGAGGGGCACTGAAGCACAGACACAGTGTTTGGCATCCTTGTGTGTTAGTGTGAAGTGTAATTCCAGCTTTTGCTGTTGAAGCTGTTTCACTTTCCAGAAATACTGTAGTGCTCACAAAGGTACAGAGCATGTGACAACAACTATTTAGAAGTTGTTACATGCTAATAACAATCACAAATACAACAGTTCTTCCAGTAGAAAATAAAAGCATGCTGCTTCTTCTTCTTCTTCTTCTTCTTCTTCTTCTTCTTCTTATTATTATTATTATTATTATTATATCAGTTTACCGGAATGGAAGCTTCAAAAAAATTAACAATTTCCACTTTTCAAAACCATTTTGAGCAACTTCTAATTCACATGACAAGGGTTCTAAGAATTTAACATTTTCATCATTAAATGACATTTTATTTTAAATTAGGGTGACATATGTTTCCTAAATGTGTGACAATAAAACCTGATGTCTTAGCTACCCATACTTGTTCCTCTGAGGAAATAAAGTCTCAAATACCCTAAAATCCACACTCCAGAGCAATTTAGATCTCCTTAGAGATCACAGTTTGAACTACAAATGCAATAAGGGCTGCATCCTGCTGTAACTGAAATCTTTCCTAAGTCTACTTCTGCTTTTCAATCTCTCTAATTTTTCATTAGATCAAGAGTCACACATTTTTGTTGGCAGTAAAGCAATTCCAATTTGAACTGCCTTCTGTCTTCAATAGGAATTTTCCCAAAGTACAGAAATAAAAATGTAAAACTTTGCTGTGTTTCATTACTTTCATTCTTTTGAACATTGCTGCTCTGAAAGCTCTGTGTGAAATTATTAGAAGACGGGTTTTGAAATGCTTGTGAAAGTAGATGCATATATGGGACTCAAAGGGCCTTATTTAAAAAAGAAATTTGCCAGTTACCCAGATCTCTGGTTGGTTATGCCCATTCAAGGATACAGAATCCATCATTCCTATGATTATTTTTACATCTGAACTTTTTTTTTTATACTAGATAGACTTGAAACTTTCAGGGTCATTTGCCCAGCATGTAGTTGAATGTCCTGTGCTATAGATTCCAATTAGCAAGACCATGTTCAATGGTCCTACACCACCAATGCTGTCTAACTGCTTTCCACTTGGCTTTATATGTTTCTTCTTTGTTGCAGCTGCAACCAGGTCTATCTACCCTTTGATAGAAAAATTTCAATTACCCCAGGGAGAAGCTTTTAGCTTTATTAAGCATTGAAGTCTACACATTTGTTCTTCTGTTGAAGAGCAGTTCAAAAGGAGACTTTCTGAGGAAGTAATCTGATAAATTAGGATAAATCTTGTGGACTTTCACTGCTAATGTTTTTTCCTGTAGTCTGAGCCTAAGATTCTGCCAACTCAATGTACAGTTAAGCATTTCTTTAACACTTTTAGCCCCTGACAGATGTTTCTTATACTTCACAAGTAAATGGCTCTTCAGTGTTTTTTGAGACTGCTGTGCTCTCAGCATAAAATTGATGTCACAGAAGGCTGGAGAGCTGTGCTCCAGCCTTGATAGACAGTGACAGAAGACTGTTCCCATCTGGTAGCTTTGTGTTGGCCTCTGAGTAAATGAATGGTTTCCTTTCTGAGATGATGGGTGTCAACTGCCACCTCCTCATTGCAGGAGTGACCTGGGTTATCTCAGGAGCAGCGAGGCCTGCACACACCAGGGCTCTCATCTGCCCTTGCTTTGGCACCCTTGGCCTCTCAGGGGGCTGGGGCAGCCAAGTGACGTGGAGGAAAGCTGGCAATAACACTGATGTAAGTCACATCTCTCTGGAGATGGAAAAAGGAGCTGCTCTTCCTAATGCTGTCGATCTTGTGTTTTACCTCCTTGGTGGGCTCATTTACAGAAGTAAATAAAGCTGTAATTTGTGCTTTTTAATGTTTGAGAATTCCACAACAGTTTCACGTCTCTAGTTTGAAATCGAATCTCTCATTATTGTCTCTATCTTGCAAATTAATTTATTATTGCATTTGAAGTCCTAAATGCCTCTTGAGAGAGCTGAACATACAGTCTAACAATCTGCCCATAAAGAGCAAACATGAGTTACACATTTAAAGAAGATAATATTTCAGTTGTATGGAAATCTTGTCACTCTTGCTTTTCTGTTTAACCTCTATATAATAAAGCCTTTTTTTGCTGTTTTCAGAAAGGTTTTGGTTCTTGCTCACTCATCCCTGTTCTGTGAGGAAGAAAATGACACACTAAATCAAGACTGCATAAAGGGGCACACAACTAAATGAAATTTATATCACTGAATTAGAAGACAACAGTTCTTGGAGGAAATATATTTTTCTAAAAATCCTGAAGAGAGAATAGGGAGGAAACAAATAAACATTGAGAGACTTCTCCAAACACACCATCCCACCTAAGTCTGAAGCTGCAATGTGCTTTTTGGAGCACCATTAAGTTACAGCCACTATCAGTTTCAAACACAGGTAACACAATTTACATAAGCAAATCTCATCTGGCTAAATACTACCCCATAAATGTACATATTATAAACTGTTATTAATACACAAGATTATATTGTCATAATACATCAAAATATTACAAGTGGGGATTTTGGGTGAATTATCACTCCTCAATTCTCTGCATCCATCATAAGGCCAGTATGCCACCTACATCTACATTCCAAGACACATACATCCTCTCCTGTCCCTGAGGACTTCTTTGTCAGCAACTCAACCAACACCAAATACTCCCACTGAAACCAAAACAAAATTGAATAAGAAAGAAAAGAAAATCCCCAAACTGTTTGCTCTCTCTTAGGAAAACACAATTTCATGGTGCAATAAAGATATTAAGACTGGGGCAAAATAATTAAGATTATTAAATTAATTCTGTATCAAAGTCTACAGGAGGACTCCTGTTGACATCAAAGCTTTGTCTTCTCTTTGATAATGAGATTACACTTCATACTTGATTTTCTACATATTCTTCTGTATAGAGTAGATGCATTGCCGCTGTCTGTCAATGATTCTGCATGAAATTCAATCCATTTAAAAGCAAAGGACATATTTTTTGTGCCACTGGGCTTGGAATACCTGCAACCCTAGACCTGACACCATAACCTTGGAGCTGAAACTGTAGTTAGAACTTGTGTTCCCAGTGTTCCATCATGTGCATACATATTTTATGCATTTACTTCCAGTTAGTCAAGACTTCTCTGTTTCAAATTCCAGCTTGTATCATCTACCCAATCTCATTAAACACATTTGTATACATGTATTGCATACATGAAATGTAGTCTGTAATTCTGTTCACAAGACAAAAAAAAGTGAAAAAAATGGTCTCTCACTCACCTGTTTGAGTCTGGAAAAATTAGCTGAAGTAAAATCCAATTCAAAGGCTGCAGATAAGACTGAACATAAAGGATTAACTTTTTAATGAAAAAAACATATCTGCCTATCCCCTTATCAGAGTAGAAATATCATAAACCAAAAAATTAATCATACTTTGGTACTCTCCATTTTCTGAAAGCTCTGGTGACATTTTGACACATAACCTTTGAGAGAAGGCTTGATAAGCTCCAAGGGAGTACTGTCCTTTTGAAGCTGTGTTGGGCTCAGGTGCCAAGTCACTCTTCCAAAGTTCAAGGTATTTGCTGCTGAATCAGTCACTGGTGTTACTGATTTTTGCAGCATTAAGAGAAAGTACTGGAGGAAAGTCTTGCACGTGCCAGACAGACACATGCCTATATTAAGACTTATGTTGAATTCTTAATTTTTAGTTATCAGCAAAACCAAACTAAGAATCTGCATGTTCAGCTGAGAGTGTTATTGGTGCAGCTTGTTCATGTTTCAAAGATAACAGTTGATTTCAGTATGAAATGCTGAGAGATTTTTTCTTCTCCTAGGTTTGAACTCTTCAGTTCAAAGCATGAAATTTTTCATGTCTACATGGACTGAAGAAGATCATCATCTCAGCCAGGTTACAGCTGACCTGTAGCTGGAGAAGGCCAACTTCATTTTCCATATGTGAAAGTGCTCAGTCCATTGCAGCCTAGCACACAGCTCTTATGATATCAGTCCATAAGGTGTTCCCACCACAGCTCCTGCCATTCTCCTTCCCTGCCCACACCCTTTGCCTACTTCTGCCTCTTTTCTGCAGCAGCTGCCTATGGACACAGAAAATGAGGTCTGCAGCAGGGCCTTTTGGGGAAGTGGAGCGGCCTGGTCAGCCAGGGGAGAGTCTGGCTGCTCACACAAGGAGGTGAGGGGGAACTGCTCAGGAGATGAGCAAGGAGCTGCTGCAGGTGGAAGAGGTTGGAGGCTGCTTGGGCAGGGTAGACAGGGCAGGAGAGCTGTGCCAGGTGAGGTTTGAGTGCTGTGTGAAAGAGGATGGAGCTGTTTGCTGAGAGAGGGGACAGCCTGCAGCTGGACAGCAGGAGGGGGATGTGTGACAGGGCTTTGTAAAGCAGATCCAGCTCACAGGTCCTGAGGCTGCTCAGACCAGCTCTGCATGATCCCACAAAAGCAAAAAGCAGTGAAGGTGATTTCAAATGAGCAGAACAGTTCTGTCAGAAACATTATGCTGATCAATATGACAGATTATTTGTTTCAGCACAGTGCTTTCACCCAAATGGAACTTTATCTTCCTGATATACTTTTATCTGAGTTATCTTTATTTTATGGACTTCTAATGAAAGATCTGGCCATGTTCATTTATACTAAGGATCAGTTTATATTACCTGCAGAAAACTGCTCCTCACTACATAACCTTCACATGCTATTAAGCAAAGATCTCTTTTTTATTCAAATATTAACTGGAGAATTTCTCTGCTCTTAGTGATATTTCCAAGGCACTAATTTTAGAGGAAGTCTGCCAGAGGCAGTCCAAGGAGCTGGTGAATCACTTTCTTTAGGATTTATGGTGTAGCCTACAGTGTGAGACTATGCACTGGGGGAGGGACTGTGTGCTAGAAACCACAGGAATGATCTACAAAGAACAGGAAAAAAATAACTTAAATGGTGGAGAATATTTCAAAGAAACCAGGTTCTGCTGCAAGGGCTCTGTGACAATCTCAGCCAGTGCTTTCCAGCATCTTCAGCTGTTGTCTCATTTCAGTAAATTAAGACACCTCCACGCCTGATCATTGCAGGAGCTCACAAAGCAAGAAGTAGTTTAGGTCTGTGGCTGATGCTGGTGCCTCCCAGGCTGAGAGAGCACTTCAGTGAAGTGGCTTTGTGTCAGTGAGACAGGCACTCGTGCACATGCAGCAAATGTTTGTGTCTTAATGCATTTTCCTCTCCAGAGAAAACACACATTCTATAGCCTTCTTGTGTCGTTCCTCCTCCTGCATTGCTCCACTCCAAGGTATTGTTTCTAGAACATGTCTTCAGTCCTTTCTCTGTGCAACTGCACAGTGGGTCAGACAGCAGGTATGTGCATTATGGCCTCAGGCACAGGAACTTCCTTCTAAAGAAATATTCAAAGTCATTGCAACAATGAGGAAATAAAACAATGAACCCTGCAGATTGTTCTCCTGCAGTGTGTAGCTGCTATTCACCTGACAAATTAACGGTGGGCAGAAAATAACACTACTACTATTACTGCATGTATTAACAATGCTAAGGAGAAGGCAGCAGCTGTCTTTGCCCTCACCAATTTGTTGGTGAACAAATTCACTGGCACCATCTAATGGGATCTCTGCTCAAGAGTTGTCCAAGCCTTGAAAGAATCTATTCAGAGAAGGAACAGAGAGCTTTAGCCCAGGTGAAAGATACACCCCTCTGTTTCACTGTGCCTTCTCATCCCACCATGGAACAGCTTTGTCTGGGAATCTGCCTACAGCAGATGTGCAAATACACATCTGGCCAAATTAATGCCACAGTGTTAAGTTCAACAGGACTCTCACTTTAACAGGAAAAAACTACAATTTCCATGGAATCACTGTCTCCTGGATCAGCCTCCCAGCAGGCACTTGTCCCTACAGACAGGGGCTAAGCTGTGCCTAATCCTCAGAAAACTCAGATCTCAAACTCAGATTGTGACCATGAAGTTATGCAGGGCTGCCAAGGACAGGGAGCTTGTCACACGCCTCACAGTGCAGGTGGCACCTGGTATTCACCAGAAAAGAGAAACCTCAGCACATCTACTGGCAGAGCTCCAGAGCAGCATGAGCACCCCCGTGCATGGGCTCCTTTCTGGGCCGTGGAGGAAGCCTCAAGCGAGGGGCACAGTACCAGCACCACCACTTGGCTCTGTGATTGCTTCACTTCTTCTTCCAAGAGACTACAGGAACAGAGAATAGAGTTGAAATTTTTTTGCAGTCTTCAGTATCTGATTTTTCCCGTACTTGCTTTTCCTGTACTTTGCTTTCCTTGGTGAGAGACATCCAAAATATTTTAAATTTAATTTTAGGATTTGAAAATACAGTCAGCTTTTTATTAAAAGCTTTTTATTAAAAGCTACTGGAGTTCAGCTGGGAAAAGTGCCAGAAAACTTTGCAATAGTCTTAAGTAGCCTGAAACAATAGTTGGATAGGCTTACTTTTGAGAAAAGGAAGGTGTTAGCCACTGCAGAGGAACTGAAAAGAGAACTCAATCTCTTTGTCAGAGTTTTGTTCAGGTACTGAAGGTTTTTTTTCATTTCCTTATCAAAATATGAATGTAACTTCTGAGTTACAGATTCACAGGATTAAATTCTTTAGGATTTATAATCAAAGAGTTCATAATAAATTATCTAAAGTTTATAGTCAGTCTTTGGATCTGATGATCTGATAATTTAATTCAGACCTGATTTACCAATAGCTAATAAATATATTTAGATTAAAAAATTCTTCAGCTTTGTATTCACTGTAAGTGGACTGCCTTAACTTTTGCTTTAGCTTAATACTGGTGATACCAGCCCAAATTTAGTTTCCCACTTTCATCTTTTTTTCATAGAAATTTTTTAATACAAAATAATAATTTAATTAAAAATCCATCCTTTCCATACTGAGTGAATGGTAAGTGATCAAAGAACAAAGAAAAAACCCAATGGTCCCGAGTTAGTGTTTGGGTCTCTCTCATAGTCCTACTCTTGGATCACACTAACAGATCCCAGTGAGACATCTCAGCAGAGATTTGTACCTTTGAACAAGGCACATTCCCCAAATATGGCAAAGGAACCACCCCCATAGTGTGACCCTGCCATGGCACTGGGCAACTGGACCAGGAGATAACCTTCTCCACCCTCCAGAGGCCTCTGAGTCTGAGGATAATACAGCAGGCAGCTGGACAAAGTGAGTTCCCCAAAAGAATCTCCTTGTACACTGCATTTCCCTTAATATCCCATGCTCAGACCTGGTGGTGCCTTACCTTGCTGGTCACAGTCTCTGCTGGATACCTGCTTTTCTGGCCATAGCTCAGCACAATGACACAAGGGAAGTACCTGAAAAACAGTAACGTGAAAAACAGACTCAAATACTTAAATAATGCTCTGTAGAATTCTGTGTAACCTCCCCTGGCAGGTAATGGTTTGAATATGAAGGTATTACTGGACTGCTGGAGCTTTTCATCCAGCTGGGACCTTCTTTGCATCAGGAGAGAGAAAAGCAGGAGAGATGAGGTTTAGTGGTTCCATCTCCAGGCCCTCCTGCTGCTGGCCCCAGCTCAGCCTTCTGCTGAGCTGGCACCTAAGATGCTTCCTAGTCAAACAGTACTCAAAATGGGTTTTACCAAAACTCTGTATCTTCTAAAGCAAATGCCTTCTTTTCACCTCAAACTCTTTTGACCCAGCCTTGAAGTCCTTGTCAACTGATGTGTGCAAAAACTTACACTTGAAAGACTGAATACATGCTATGGTTGCTGTTACTGCCTTCTCTGGCAAAAGCTGTAACTCCCCTAATTCACAAAAGCATGGCAGGTATGCACATGCACAGATTTTTTAGGATCACTGTACTACACACACCTGCAGAGGTGCTGTCATTTATGCACATCTGTTCTCCATTAGGAAAACCCAGAATGGCAAAACCTCACATTGCTTCAGAAGTGATTTACCTGTAATTGTACGTGATATTTAACAATCACTGTTAGGGCTTTTTTTCTTCTTTTGTGGTGGGAAATGCCTACAGGAAATCTGCATTTCAACCTCTCCAACTTTAACCTCCAAAAACTTGAAGGGGTTGCATTCTCAGACACAGCCTGAATACAATTAATCTTATTTTTCTGTATTTTGTGATGCTGCTGCCATCTAGAGTGTAAAAGTAACACTGTGCCATGCGACAGCATCAGCAGTATTTAATTAATGGATTTTGTATTAACAGGGAGCAAGTATAATCATAATCATACATTTTTCTCTATTTTGTTCCACTGCTGCCACCTAGAGTTATAAAACAAGTAGATTATTTTTCTAGCTGCATCTATTTAATTAGTGGCTATTTATATCTGTGGGTGATACGTTACTTTTCCACAATTTTATCATTGCTTTGGCTTGTCTCTTTGTCCTGGATGGCAGCATAAGACGAGTATGGCATGTCATCTTGTATTCTTTAAAAAAAAAAAATTAACAAAGTGGTTAAGCCAAGTAATTAATTTGTTGCAACTTAAACGTTTTTAAAGATATCTTTAAATAAGAAATTATCTTAGAAATTATCTGTCGGGTTTTTTTCCGGTTACAAGACATCATCCATTATAAAAATTTAACTTAACATTCATGTGAGACCCCCTAATTAGAATTAACAGGCAAAAAAATATGCTGCTATTGTCATTAACAAGGGGAGACAGCTGCTGTTACTCCTGTAAAAAACCTCAAGATTTTACAGATTTTTTTTTTTTTGTGAAACAGAAAGCAACACACAAGCCTTGGGGACTGTAAAACAATCAATAAAAGAAAATAATGAATAATAGGTTACCAAATCTGCAGTGACTAATGCATGTGACCTCCTTGTATATTTGAAGGTTCAAAAGAAGTCTCCTTTGATGCCTAGTAGGTAACTACTGAAATTCCTGGAAGAAATCCTAGGCATTCTTGTTCTTTTAGCCTATTTAATTTTTAGACAGCTTTGGATGACTGCACTGGAGGTAACAGCAACCCTCCAAGATCAAACATCCACCAACTCTTTACCTGGATTGTTCCTTCCTCTTTGCTGATGTAATCACTTTCATTATCCCTCCTCAGGTGGCCTTACTTTGCTGGGAATCCTTAGCTTGTCATGTCTCGTGGAAACAGTGGCACTTTCTATATCTTTGTTTGACAGCTCTATTACAGGGCCTCAAAACTCAGGAATTTAATACATAGGCCTCCTCAATATCTCTAATGGCAAATTTCATGAAAAAAAAACCCCTTTTCTTGGACTTTGATCACAGAACTTTCTCTGGCTGGCTGTTCTTGGTTCCTAGTTCCTCTGGCTGTGCCCCTTGCCTTCTTTCACCCACATGTGAAGCAAAGCCAGTGTCCTGGTTTTGTCTTTTCAAACTATATGAAAACTCATCACAGCTCGTGGCACAATGGCCTCACCTTAATAGCAACATGAAAGTCACACATGCTTCTGTACATGCTCCAAATAGCTCACCCCAGGAAAGCTACTGCAGATAACAGGGAGCCAAATGGAGCAGGGTTTTGTTCTCAGGTTGGTGTCATTTGGCTTTTAGGATGTAACAGGGAAACTTTTGAATAATACATCCAATCAGCTCCACCATTTCTCAAAGAATGTCCTAGGCATAAATTCATAGGTATTTACAGATTTAAGCAGAATCAAATGAGAAAAAAAGCTAAACAGGGAATAGATGAAGCTCAGCTATTAAGCTGGCACACCCAGAGGCTACAGTAGGATCTGTAATTGCCCACAGATCAAAGCTATTAGCAGCATGCAGTGTGACAACAAAATATCTCATCTCTGCTTGTCTTCCCATTGTAGAAACAGAATTAATAATGGTGTGAAAGGAGTGTGGAGGAAAGATGCCATAAGGGTCCAACATGTATAAAGTATGAAGAGTGAGTGGTGTGGGCATGGAAAGAGTCCCTGTGGGGCTGGAAGGAAGGACTCAGACCTGGGCATGTCCAGGCATTGGGAGGACATCCATAGTGTCTGACACAATGAAGGAAAGGGGAGCCTCAGGGCATTCCTGAGAATTTGTTTCTGTAACTTCCAGAAGGTTTTTTCCCATGCCAGTTGTCCTGTCCCTAAGCTTCAGCCTGCCAGGAACGTGAAACCAGCAGGTGCCCAGGTACCTCAGCATGGAATAGTTCTTTTTAAAGGCTCACCCTCTGTTCAACTTCCTTTTGGTGCTCTGATAAATTTTCCAGTGAATACAATTTCCATGTAGCTCATTAATCCTTTTCTGGCGTTTGGTCCCTGAGATGTGTAGTACAGGCTGCCTCTTAAACTATGAGACTGATAAGTTTTACTTCACAGAAGCAGTCCAGAGATAATCACTTCTAAATATTCAGATCAGAGCATTTTGATGGCTTTTAACAGTTGGGCTTGGTTAAGGCCAAAGAGGAAAATGGGAAAAATATCTGCTAAGAATGGATATAACACTTCTAAGTTGGTTCTACTGAGATTAATGCCTTTTTTATTAGTTAAATAACAACACTTCTGCATTTCAAAATGCACTCAGGGTATCTGCCACTATCTTTGTGTCTTCATCTTTTCAGTTTTTCAACAGTGAGTTATTTTTACCTTAGGAGAAATCTGAACTTATTCAGTAAGTTTGATTTTGACAGCTTGGCTTTCTCTTGGTGTTAACAGTTCAGCACAATGGAATTTATGTCAATATGCTTTCTTTTGCTAAAAACACACAAAGAACTTTAGGAGTGCTTATGAGATTTAAGAAAAGCATTCAAATCCTGATCAGCAGAGAAGGTCTACCCAATGCACAGAACTGATAGTTTGATTCTGCATCAGAGATTCCACCCAGATTCACACTGGATCCCTGTTGCATCATTTCAAGTGCTATTTTCATCTCCTTATGATGTGATTCAAAGTGCTTCACACATAAGGGTTCCCATTCTGTTCACATTATTAAACAAGCATAGCCTTTGCTTTAGACACTGTGTGCAGACTCATAATGCCTCTAGTAATTATCTTTCACTGAGCACCAATATTTATTTGGAAATTTAAATACGGTAACTAATCAGGTACAAAATCCTGCTTTGAAAATGAATTCAGACCCTCAGTGAGAACTGCTCCTGTGTCATCACAGCTCTGTCCTCAAGCTGTTTGTTTAGATGTGCTTTTGCTCTTATACCTCAACAATTTTGCCTGTGTGGTGCACGTTTGCATTATATAAACAAATAATATAAAGTGAAGAAAAGTGGTACAATTTACTAGAAAAAAATGCTATAAATGGGAAAGACCAGCTTTACAGTGGTTTTGGGGTTGAAATAAACAGAAAAACTGAGCCTGAGTTTTGATACAATTATACCATCTTAGCTAGACACACTACTGCACCTCTTTTCATGGAACACTTTTGAAATGTGTTAGAGTTGCTCCATATTTTTGAAAACCTATTTGTTGCTCTTTTTACCTTTTTTGTTTTCTGCCGTTGTGCCAAGGTGTACATTTCTCAGGACTGCAGTTCAAGTCTGTACCTGTTTGCTAACATCATCTTTTGGACAGAAGAATTTTTCAGTAGCTCTCAAAATATTTGGTCAATTTACTACAACAATTGCTTTGGCCTCTTTTTTCTGTCTACCATAAATATTTGATCTGATTAACCTCACATTACACAAATTCATTAGCCAGGTTCAAACCATAAGAATCAATGCTCTTATTCAACAGTTTATTATAGAGAAAAAATATTTTCCCAAGTAATAATGTTGATCAAAGGTGCCTTGAAATACATCTCCCTCTAAAACCACTGTACAGCAAAACAAAAAAGGTGCCACCTCCCATCTCTGGGATTATTTCAGTACTTTATCCTATGACCGATGGTTGAAGAAGACATTGTTGGCTGCAGTGGGTGGAAATGAACATAAAAATCACAATATTGTTCTTTCTCTGCTTCTGTAAAGGTCTAAACTGCAGCAGCCTGCAGAGAAGGAATCAGCCCCTGAGCTCTCTGGGCTCCCCTGAGGCAGCACAATGCACAGGCTGATCTTCAGACAGGGCTTCAGGAACCTGGGGAACTTGAAAATGTGCACAGCTATGGCACATCCATATCTCCAGCATCACACTGCAACTGCATGGAACACCTGAGGATATCTGAGGAAATTTGGGTAAGCTCCACTTTAAAAACAAGCCTCTTTTTCATCAAATTCTCTAAAAAACAGATTATAAATTCCATCTTAGATTTTTCATCAAAGTAACAAGAGCTTGTACCCCAGAGGTTACCAAAGTTGCACATCTTTGGTTTAACATGTGGAGAGGGGGAATTAGGGGAGAGAATTCAGCATTCACAATTCTGTCAGTCCTTCAGAGAGGGCCTTTCTTTCATATTATAGAATTCAAAACCCTGGATTTTCAAATAAATACCTCCATTTTATTATAAAAGGTCTCACTGTGTGTGTAGGAAAAAGGCCTAGAGTTCCAGTAGGTTGTAAAAATTATTTTGAAAGCAAGACTGTAAGTCTCAGGGAATTTAGTTTTGTCTCTCCAGGAAAAAAAACCCAACCAACCAAAAAAAAAAAAAACCAAAAAAACCCAAAAAACCCCCAAAAAACAAAAACCAAAACCAACCAAACAAACAAACAAAAAAACCACAAAAGAAAAAAAAACCAAACCCAAAAAAACCCCAGTAAAATCCATCTCCAGAGAGAGGTAAACTCTTTAACTGATGCACAAGTCCAGTCAGAAACATTAGGTGCAGGACTATATTGTTATTTTGACCTTCGTAAATGGTTCTGCAAAGATGAAACAGAAATTTGTACAACACTCCAAGAAAGTCCATAATTTACCCTGATATTTCAGGACTGCACTATGGAGAGCATGAATTGTCTGTGTTTCCCAAATATCATCTATGCCAATTTTTATTGATTGGCAATTGTGTTACTTCTAAAGCGGGCTATTAGCAGAGTCGTGGTTTTCCAAGCAGGACTGTGTATTCCAGGAATAGCTAGGAATTCAAAATAACACTTTGGAAACAATGATTGGTAGATGTAGCGCAACCCTCTAATTTCTTCCTCCGTTAAATTAGATAAAGTAACAATGCTACTGCAAAAGAGAAAAAAAAAGCTTGATACACCTGTTTAAAAAGTCCAGATTCTGAAGTTTTGTGTAAACAGAGCATCTATCAGATACTTGTCATTTAGGTATTCCAGTATATTTTCTGCCATAGGGAATTTTAGTCTAAAATAGTAATAATTTTATTTTGGAAAAATGATTGTTATCCAAACCAGAGAAATTATTTTGGAATAAAGTAATTTGTAATTGGAAAGATGAGAGAAATACTCCAGACAAGGAAAAGTGAAGTGCTATTACCTGTGTTTACAAAATCATTATCATAATTTTATCTTTGTTTACCTGAGTCCAGAAACTCAAATCAGGCCACTCCACCAGGCAGTGCTCAAGCAGACTGGATGTGGAATTCCCTTCCCAAAGCAACCAGGGAAACCTTGTAAGAAACAACAGAAAAGGAGTAACTTCAAAAGGTGCTTGATGGGGAGTTACCCCAGGAAAGACAGAGGGTTTAGGCCTGAATTTAGAATCAAAGTGCCCTTGCTCCTAAACAACAGCTTTTCCCCTATTGCCCATTTCTTTTGTTCTGCCTGATTTCATGAAGACACAAAGCTGAATTTGCAAACTCACAGCCATTCCCATGGCAACAGATGTGATGTTATGATGTCCTCTCTTGGAGCAAACAAAACAAGCAACTGAGCTGTTCTAAGGAAGGAGTAGCAGCACTTCATAACTCGAAAGATGCATTTCTAAATTATTCTAAAATAATTTTTAGCTGATATCATACCCATTCCATAGACATCAGCTACCACTTTCCCCACAGGCCATGACTGTTTACAGAAGATGAGGAGTGAAAGGGCTGATCTAATAAAGTCAATGGAAAGTCTCCTGCTGTGTTTTGGGGAGCAGGATTGGACAGGAGACCATGTCCTGTAGGTAAGTATTGTTATTCTGGTTTAAATGGGATAAAAAAGAACTCAATGTCATATGATTTATCTAGAATCATGTACTAGAACTCCAAAAGATCTATCATGGAATTTATAAATGATAGGATAAAACAAAATCTATTAGGATTTCTTTCTAAAATAAATTATTATCTAACATCAACGTTCTACTGACCCTTCAGGTTTGCATCAGAAAATGGAATTAATTCTACTTAGAAACAGTGAGCTTCTATTTTCTTTAGGAGAGACAATCCTTTTCTGTATTGTGGGGTTAAATTTAAAATTTGATTTAAAGCTCAAGGTTAAACACACAGTGAAGTATCAAAAAAATTATTGGGGAGAGGAGAAATAAAAAGAGGGGGAAATGAACCATGCTTCATTATATTAGGAACTTGCTTGACTATAATATTATTTGTAGAAATCTAAATATTATATTTAAAGCTATGGAACTCAGTTCTCCTGCCATTGAAGCCAATGGAGATTTTGTTTTAATCATCTCCATTGTCAGGTTTATATTTTAAAAAATATTTTATTATAAAGAGCTACATATTTTAAAAGTGTCTCTTTGATAAATGGCAGCAGCAGAATGGAATCTTTGAATAAGCTCTTTGAAGCCTGCAGTTTTATGAGTTCAGTGCCTTCAGAAGCTTCTAAAGTAGTTATAGACAAATGGAGACAGCCAAGGCTTTGCACGCCTACTTCAAACATGAGTGAGTGACTAACAGAAAATTGTAGTGGCCATTAAAACTTCAAAGGAGAAGTGTGACCTGAATATTACTTGTCATCATACAGGATTTCTTACTGGAAGATATGATCAAGTTTTTATAATTATAGTATCTCCACCAAATGCCAAGATCATGACTTAGATATATTATTCTGCCTCAAATAAAATTTTATTCCTGAGATTTCTTTTGCAATACCAGTGGCAGCAAACACTGGCTGAAGAGTCACATGGTGCTGGCTCCCTCTCCTTAGCTTCCAGCTAGATCTTGTCTCTGTCTTGCTGAAGCTGCATCCTCAAATCTATTCTACCTCTTCCTACCACTCCTGTTGCCTTTGCCCAGAGATCCTTTCCTTCTGCTGCAGGCCATAAAACCTCTTTTCTTACAACTTCCTCTTCACAACTCAGTATTTCTTGGGCTATGACCAAACTTCTCACCATCCTACAGACACCATCATACAAATACTTATGATATTGAAGAAGATTAAGAAGTCAGTGTTACCAGTTCCTCTGTTGGCTATTTCCCTTCCAACTCAGTATATTCTATGATTATATTAATCCTCCCACCAGAAATGTGGTAACTTTGTGATTTGTGATTTGATAACCTTTTGAATAAATCAAGTGATCTACTAATCTTGCATATATTTGTCTTCCCTTCGACTGTAAGGTCTTCATATACAATGATTTCTATAATTGTATGTGTATGCACACAGTGATACATAGTGGTGTTAACGTCTCAACAGTTATTCTTCTTTCCCTGGAAAACAATGAGAAACAACTGGAGACTTTGGATGATTGGGCTTTATTTATGGAGAAGCAAGATAATGTGGCCTTTTACTATTATTTGCTTTAATTGTAATTTTTATGGATCCTATGTTTATGGAGAAAAATCTATTTCTTGTATTTTATCCTCTCTTTAGCTTTTCAGCCTCGGTAAGCTGAAGTAGGACAATTATTTGCATGCATAAAGTTGGGTGATTGATAAGCAAAACTTAGGGTTAGTATGGGGCTGTGTTTGGGGTTTGTGCTGGAAACAGTGCTGGTAATGCAGGGGTATTTTAGCTTTGCACAGAGCCAAGGCCCTTCCTGCTCCTCACCCCATCCCAACAGCCAGGGGGCTGGGGGGGCACAAGAGATTGGGAGGGGACAAAGCTGGGACAGCTGATCCCCACTGAGCCAAGGGATACCCCAGCCCGTGTGGCATCATGCTCATCACATAAAGCTGGGGGAGGAGAAGGAACAGGGGATTTTTAGTGATGGCATTTGTCTCCCTGGGTCACAGCTGATGGAGCCCTGCTCTCCTGGGGATGGCTGAACACCTGCCCATGGGAAGTGGGAAATTAATTCTTGTTTTGCTTTGCTTTAGAATGCAGCTTTTGCTTTACCTTTTAAATTGTCTTTATCTCAATCCATGGATTTATGTCACCTTTACCCTCTGATTTTCTCCCCCATCACACTGCTGGGGAGTGAGTGAGTGCCTGTATGGGGCTGAGTTGCTGCTTGGGGTTAAACCACCCCAGCTGCATACACTGTTTAAAAGGAATATGTTAGGAAGCCAAAAGTACAGAATACATAAATTATTTTGAAGCAGTATGTAAGGCTCGTTATTGCAGACTTTGGTTCCATTACTGCAGGAAGTGTTCAAGGTCAGCAGAGGGCTTGGAAAATTTTTGAAATCTGCAATCCCCATTTAGAAAATATGAGTTGTCTTTAGAGCAAAATAGAACCCTTCTGTCTTCAAATGAATCTTAGTCCCTCCTATTAGCTGTAAGAAACCTTTTAACTTGCCAGAATACCTGCAGGAATGTCAGTCATAGTTCTTCTGGGTACAAGCAATGATAAATGAACACATTTCTCTCATTGTTTTAGCAAGCAAGGTTCCCTATAATCAGGGGAATTCAAATGCAGGTGCAATGGCATGGGTCCCTAAAACTTATAAAGAACAGAGAAAACTATTTTAGATGAAACACTCAAAATACAAAGATTTTCATCTATGTTATTGATCTATGTGGATTGCAGTAGAAAGATGTAATGTGCATATTATACTATGCATGTAATAAAATAGTATTATAACTTTAAAATGTTGGTTAAAATTCTGCCAAATGCAACTCCTGATTATTACATTGATATTAAATAATATTTAAAACTAAGCCATGAGTCTCATGTTCATTAGTCCAGAACACGAAAACAATCTCCAAGGAAACAGAAATAACACATAGTGGAAGACCTGAGTCACTAAAATCTCATTCTAATCAGACTAAAATCAATCAAACAAACAAAGAAGAAAAAAATTAAGAAAATAACCCAAATTCATGTTGGAAATCTCAGGAGGCAGACTGGGGATGCAACTACAAGTAATCTCTGAAAATAACTGTAATGGGGGAAAACACAATGAAGCCAGGCCCTTTGGCTAAGTTGTTGGAAAGTTCCTCAGTGAGAAGGAAAGGACTCCATGGTCAAGGGGAACTTCTCTGTTTCTGTATTTTCAATTTGCAGTTTCAGTTTGAAGCTCACCTTCTTCTTCACTGGAACTTCTGCATTACTTCCACAATTTGTTTTGAATAATGTCCATAGTAAATTCAGATGAAACTGGCAATCCTGGAA
>VYZP01032286.1:3409-45340 GCA_013400635.1 Hypocryptadius cinnamomeus | reverse complement strand
AGGTAAGGAGCTTTTGCAATAAGATGACAATGTAAAGTATTTTCAAACATAACAAAATTGGATTTCCATCACATGTAGCAATTCCTTTTTAAAAATTTCTTTTCCCTCACCAAAACCTGTATTTAAGAAAAAAAAAAAAAAAAAAACCCAGACCAAACCATTGCCAAAATTTGTATGCTTCCTAACAGAATTTGAGGATCTAAGGAGGGAAAGCCAACAGACAATGCTTGTATTGGTATGAAAAGAAAGAATTTCAGTGGATTCAATATCATTCACTTCTCAGACAAAAAGAAAATAGCCTGTTCCTCAGTTTTAAAAAGAGATTATTTGTCTGAAAGTTTGACCAATGGTAAGAGAGAAACTTTACATTGCTTCCTGGGCTCCAGAGCATCATTTGAACAGGAGGAAGTCCTAAAATATCCCTTTATTATCATCATCGACCTTTAGTAAAGAACTTCGTCAGTGTTTTGTCCATTCTAGTGGCAATGGGCAAAAAAACCAGTGATTCATTGGTAGTATAGACCCTACTATCCCTCCAGCTCTCTTCACCATTAATTTTCCATTATCTGTTATTCTCTAAGCTCAGTCAAGGGCAGCACTGAGCCCCATGAAGCGATGATGTTCTGCGGTGAATGGGCAGCAGAAAAGTAGATAAACTAAGAGCCAGACCAAAGCTCATTGCAGTAGATCAGATTTCTTTTATCCCAAGGACTGGCTGAAGCCTGTCTGTCCCCTCCTACATTCCCCAGTCCCTGGCACACCTGGGCTGCTGGCACAGTGCACCAGGGCTGTCTCTTGGGGCTGTGAAGCAGCCTTTGAATCAGCGTGCTTCCAAAAGAGCTACAACATGAAGTTGGTTGATACATTTTAAGGAGCATAGGGAAAATAGTTGAGAATTTGATTTCTACAGCTCTAGGAAAGTGTTTTGTTCTTTCACATAATTGTGGGAAAGTCTACAAATAAATCAAAATATTGTTATTGTGGTGAAGAGAACAGGCGAGTCTGCCTCTATTCACAGGAAGAATGAATTTTAAATGATGCAGGTCAGACACTCAGATTGCTCAAATGTGATATCTTAATTTTTTATTGTCTTTTGGAGGAAGGAAACCTTGTTTCATCCCATTCAAAATCTAAAAGTTGTAATAAGTGCCTTGAATGGAACCACATCATTATTTTTTCATACTCCTGAAGAAAAAGGGAGGAGTAAACAAAGAAACAGGACAGTGGAGCTGAATGTATTCCTGGTCCTCACAGACCTTCATAGGGATAGATGTGTGCTAAGTTCAGCCCTGTAAAGCTTTAGCATCTTGTCTCAGCTTGCCCTGAGCCAGTGAAGAGCACAGATTAATCACTCCTAACCAGACACCAGTGCATGTGCTAATTATAAAGTAGGCACAGCAAAACCTTCTGAATTTCTCCTTCTTCTCTCCACTGAATATAGAGGAGTACTAGAAAGCTAGATTGACCTGGACATTGATTTAGATAAAAAATGTGAAGCTGATGGGATATTATGTTTTTAGTAAAATTATCCATGTCACAAAAATGGAATGGCTATCCCCAGGTTTTCAGAATCCTGTAGCTCACCTGGAGGCGAGAGACCAGCTGAGAGGCTGTCAGGGTCATTGCAAAATTGTGGAAGGGGTGTTCTAAGGAGATCTAAGTAATGCTGCAAATCAGCAAACTTCATCATATTTTCTGGAAGAGTTTATTTAGCCAGAAAAACACCTAGTCATTCACTGCTCTGTAAGGGAGGATTTCTTTAAGTGATAACTACTGGGAGCAGAGCAAATATTCAGGAGATATCACTTATGGAATATGTGGGGACACAGAAATACTCATCAGTCTCATATGCTATGTGGAATGAGAAACTAAAAGTCAAAGAAGAAACAATAAAGCTCAAAGAACTTGCTCAAAGTTGTCTTATGGGATCTGTGGCACCCAGAGCTGCCAATAGAACTTTTTCATTTTGCACTGACCAAGCACTGGAACAGGTTGCCCAGAGAGGTGTGGAGTTTCCCTCACTGAAGATGTTCAAGAACCATCTGGATGCAATTGTGTGCCACATGCTCCGGGATAATCCTGCCTGAGCAGGGAGATTGGACCAGATGACCACTGTGCTCCCTTCCAACCTGGCCCATTCTGTGACTCTGTCAGCAGGGCATTCCCCTCCATCATTAAATGCTCTGTTAGCAAAATAGTGATAGAACTGTGGTACAGTGGGAATCCACTGCCAGGTCTTCTGGCACTTCATTACCATGTTCTTCCTTGTCTTAGCTTGTCTGCTCTTCAGAAAGTTATTATTATCATCATTAGAGTTCTGCATAGATTCATGACCTCTCCCAAGAGTCCCTAAAAAAAAAAACAGATTAAGCAGCTGCAGAATTTTCCTAGGTAAGTGAAGAAGAAAATGCCACAGACCTTTCCTGTTTCCCTGAGAACAGACAAACAATGTTTGTTTGGCACTTTTCTCTTTGCTTTCTTGCAAAAATAATGAGCCCTTTCCTTGTAAGGTATTTTCCCAGATTATGCAGAGTAGTAGATTCCAAGCCCTAGTTCACATTTGTCCACAGAAACTAATGGATATGTGAAAGTTTATGCAAAGAGAGCTTCTGAGTCCATGGAGCTTTTTTGTCCCCACACTGCCTTAGCTCAGTGGAATTAACCATGTCTTTTATACAAATTTCATGCTGAGGCAACTCAAATTCAAACTTAAAATTCAAAGTGAGTCAGGACAATCTACTTCAAAGGAGAGTTTTCTGGCTCACATAAGTTAAAGAAATAACAGATCTGTATGTTGTAGAAAGGGTTAAGTAAAGAGATCTTTGTGATCAGGATCAATTGCTCTTGGTTTTCAGAGCACAGAAGTGTTTTGAAGGGACTGGTGATAGTTTGTGCATTCCACATGTAGTTCCAGGTCAGAGCATACAGATTGCACAAAGCTCCCTGCTAGAGTGGGTTCAGAATAAACTGTATGCAATCCTCTCTTCTGATACTGACCCACTTTTTTGGTCTATTCATACACTTGAGGCATTGTTTTGGTTGAGATGGTATAGAGAGTGGAACTCCAGGTATTAACTTCCTTTCCAGCTCTCCAAAATGTTGATGGGCTCCATAGAAACAAAGAGGTATCAGTGATGTTACCAAGAACTTACACTAAAGATTTCTTTAGAGCCCTCCTTTTTTTTTTTTTTTTTTTTAAATTTTTTTTTTTTTTTTTCCATTTTTTCCAATGGGANTATTCCACTTATCTCAATGGGAGATTGAACTGCTCTTCATGCAGATGCAAACCTAGAGTAGCTGTGACCTGTTAAATAAAATTACTCCATGCCTTTATTTAGAGAAATGATCTGGCATGATTTCTAAACAACAACAAAAATACCTGGAATCCCATCCCAGAAAAAAAATTTAATTTATGGTAACATATCCATGTTATTCTCCTGTTTTTCCTGGCATTACAGTGAGGAGGGAGGAAGCAGTTGGTATATTTTAGTGCATCTTTTTTTCTAAGGGTCATGAGACAATTACATCACAAAACATCACTGTGCCTTCATGAGCACTGATGTTAAAAAATTATATAGTAGCAACAATTACTGCAATCAGACTCTGTATGCTCAACACTGTGTATATAAACCCTTTAAGAAAGAACTTAGCTGCACAGAGAGATGACTGGAGAAGAAAACAGACCAAGTTGCTGAGTCTGTAGCAGGGGAATAAGGTAGAGAATACAGAAATTTTGTTTTATAGTCTGCTTCAGATGATAATGTAATTTCCCTGAAAATACTCATTTAAACCTGGACAGAAAGATGTGATTTTTGAGAGAACTCTCCTCACAGGTTTTTAAACTGTCCTTCAAATCCATGCAATTTTCTCTAGTTTTGCTTCCAATGTGACTGGCACTGCTTTGGTGTATGTTGCTTCTAGCTCCATTTCTTATGATGATGTAACAATTGAAAATATACTGAGTGTTCCCTTGATTTTAATGGGATCTAGATTACATGACAGTAATAAGCATCCCTTTGTGCACAGTTCTTCCAGAAGAGTTGCAAAAGTGGTACTAAAAAGCCCTCTCTCAAAAACTGTAACTTCAAAGTAAGGTAGGAGGCTCACTGTGGTTTCTTTTTCTTCCAAATGCCCTATTAACTCTATTAAGCTTGAAACTTCAAATCACTCACTGCTTCTGTGACCTGACCAGACAAAATGCTACTTGTTCTGCTGTCTGGAGGGAGCTGGAAACTGCTTTTTGCCTTTTGCTACAGTTTTTAATTCCACTTCACTGACAAAATTCAACATAAGGGAGCAGAAACTGAGTTTTTATCTGCTTTGTTCATTCTCAGCAAAATCTGTTGCTAGTTCCCAAAGCCTTTTTGTTTAAACTAGTTCATTAAACCAAAAAACACTACATAAGATATTTTCTTCGGTCTTATTTGTTGTGGAGTTTCTTCAGGAGCTCCTATGGGGAAACTGTTGTGACAGCTTTGATGCAGAAATACAATAATATAGAGATTATATAGCTGATTTTTCAGAACATCATCTTCTTCTCTAGTGATTATAAAATATACAGCTTATCAAAGCACATAGAATTCTAGAATTCCCCAGTGCTCTTTATAGGAGAGTGAAAAAATAAATATTCCAGACTCAAAGAACCAAACCAAACAAAAACCCAAAAAACCCCCAAAAATCTTAAGACATTTAGCAAAAAAGTGACAAGTTATCATAGAAAAACATAGGGAATCTTCACGTTTAGGTTTCTCTTCCTTATGCACTTCTTTGTGCCCGGTATTTATGTCTCTAATATCTTAATTGATCATTTCAGCTATTGAAAACACATAGTTTAATTTGTTCAAGAAAGAAAACACTCTCCAACAATGTCATTAAATATTTCAGCTAGTGCTGAACCACCACCTGTGGGTGGTTCAGTTCAGCCCCTTATTCCCTTCTTTTACTATTGTCATGCACATGTTCTTCATGCTGATCACACTCTACAGTCTTTGTTGTGCTGTTTGATAAGTGATTTCACTTCTTCCTTTCCAATCTCTTCTACAAACTGGTTTAGCTATGGTACCCTCTCACTATTGATGTCTCCATCATCATTTCTATTCCAACACCTCTGCTAAATCAGGAAATAAATATACAGCTGAGAGCTGTGTAAAACAAAAGTTATATGATCAGCTTTCTGTAAAAAACCCAATGATCTCTTCTCATATTTAGTCTAACCTCTCTTAGTTCTGAAAGTCCATTATGGTTAATAATAGAAAAAGATTGAAATAGCTTAAGGTTGTTTAGTTTAAAGAGGAGCAGAGTTGGAAAAAATCACAATATAGAGAGATGTGACCTGAGGAAGGTAAATCTGACATTCTTATTTACTTTCCCAGAACAAAGAAATTATTCTGTCCAGATGTAAAATGCAGCAGATAAATTACTGCTCCACAGAGCATGCTCTGGGGCTCACTGCCTCGAGATATTGAGGGCAAGACAAAATTGCTGCTTACAGAATTGGCCAGTATAAACATACTGCCATGAAGAAGGAGAAATATGGTGGTGAGCAGAACAGCCAGCAAATGTGGGGGACCTCCCTTTATTTATGTTACAAGCCACTCCAGCCCTGGCAGTTCTGTTTACCCACACCATGCTGGAATCTGTAATTATGACCAGATATATTCCCTTTAGGCAGCTCAAATTGCCTAAACCAAGGTGAAATTAAACTGCAGTTCATTGTCCTTGGGATCATTAATTTTCCAAAGAGGTGCAAACAAATATGTAGGGGACTGGTCCTGCCAACTAGACCCATCTTGTGTTTTTGTAAGCTTCTGATTGCATTTTAAGAAATTAGGATGTCCAGGGACTGGAAAGGCTGAGATCTCTGGATCCATGTCATTGAAACCACCATCAATATTAGCACACACAGGTGCCTCATTGGTAAAGAATCCTAAAAGGACACAGATCAGCTCATATATTTGCATTCCAAAGGTGCTCCACCAGTTGAGAGGGAGCAGGCAGTGACAAAGCATGGAAAACCTTTATATGCCTTCCTAACAAATACAGGATACAGCTCTGAAAACTACTAAGGCCCATGTGCATTATGACCATTAAAGCAATCACAGAAGTAAAAGACTTTGAGAAGGAAATACATAATTCATGTACCTCCCCTTTAGATCTGAACTGGAAGAGGAACAGGAAGCAGAGTGATGTCCCCAGAATTCAAATGGAAATGTTCAGTGACCTACGACACCACTGAGACGCACAAGTCCAGGGGGCTGGATGGGATTCACCCAGGGGTACACAGTGAGCTGACAGAAGTGCTCACCGAGCCACTTTCCATCATTTACCAGCACTCCTGGATAACTGGGGAAGTTCCAGCTGATTCATAGTAGAAAATGTGATGCCTATCTACAAGAAAGGCCAGAAGGAGGCCCAGGGCACTACAGGCCTGACTTTGGTGCTGGAGAAGGTCATGGAGCCGATTGTCTTGAGGGCCATCATGTGTCAGGTGCGGGACAACCAGGGGATCAGGCCCAGATGATGTAGATTTGTGCAAGGCAGGTCCTGCTTGACTGACCTGATCTCCTGTGACAAAGTGACCCACGGAGTGGGTGAGGAGAATGCTGTGAATGTCTGCCCGGACTTTTGTAAAGCCTGTGACACCATTTCCCACAGCATTCTCCTGGAGACACTGGCTGCTCATGGCTTGGACAGGTGCACTCTTTGCTGGGTTAGAACTGTCTGGATGGCCAGGCCCAGAGAGGTGGTGAAGGGAGTCAAGTCCAATTGGCAGCTGGTCACCAGTGGTGTTCCTCAGAACTGGGGGGCACTTCTGTTTCATGTCTTTATCAATGATCTGGAGTAGGGGATACAGTAATCTCAGTAAGTTTGCAGACAACACCAAGGTGGGTGATCTGCTCCATGACTGTCAATCTCTTGGAGGGTAGCAAGGCTCTGCAGAGGGATTGGATAGTCTGGATCAATGGGCCGAGGTCAACAGTGTGAGGTTCAACAAGGTGAAGTTCAGGGTCCTATCCTTGGGTCAGTACAGCTCCATGCAATGCTACAGGCTGGGGCAGAGTGGCTGGAAAGGTGCCCAGAGGAAAGGAACCTGGGAGTGCTGGTTGGCAGCAGCTGAACATGAGCCAGCTGTGCCCAGGTGGCCAAGGAGACCAGTGGCACCTGGCCTGGATCAGCAGTAGTGTGGCCAGCAGGACCTGGGCAGTGATTGTCCCCCTGTACTCAGCACTGGTGAGGCTGCACCTCACACCCTGTGTTTAGTGTTGGGCCCCTCACTGTGAGAAAGACACTGAGGCATTGAAGCATGGCCAGAGAAAGGCAATGGAGCTGGGGAAAGATCTGGAGCACAAGTCTGATGAGGGGCAGCTGAGGGACCTGGAGTTGTTTTTCCTGCAGGAAAGGAGGCTCAAAAGAGATCTTATCAAACTCTACAACTACCTGAGTAAAGTAACAAGCAATAGAACAAGAGGAAATTGCCTCAAGTTGTGCCAGAGGAGGCTTAGATTACATATTAGGAAAAATTTCTTCCCCAAAGGGGTTTTGAAGCATTGGAACAGGCTGCCCAGGGAATTGATTGAGTCACCACCCCTGGAGTGTAGATGTGTTGATGTGGCACTTGGGGACATGGTTTAGTGGCGGGCTTGGCAGTGCTGGGTTAACTTGATCTTAAATGCCTGTTCCAACTTAAATTCTTCTGTGATTCTATGATATTGTTAAAATTGTTAATGTTTAACATCAGCTTTGAAGATGAAAGAAACACATGTCTGACACAAATAACCTTAAATTCCTGCTCGGGCTGCGCTCAGCAGAGAGATCTGTGACTTTACTGCAGCAGGTCAGCTTATAATGGGGTACAAGTGGGTGAATTGTTGAACCTTTAATTTTGTGTTAGTCCATAAACCACTTATAAAACATCTGTGAAATTTATACTCTTGGTCTGCCTTTTCACTATATCAATCCTAGTTTATGGTAGGCAAAAATATTTCTGATTTTCAGAGAAGAAAAATAATCATAATCTATGAAAAAGTGAGAACCCAAATTTAAATAAACTGCACAGATAACATCATTTACATTAGAATCTAGTGGTGTTGCTCATTATTACAAATCTCATAATATGTAGACTATTTCTTTACGTTTCAGTTTCTCATTTTTGTTCAGAAGCAGGAAAGTACAGAAGTTTTACCAGTTTTGATAACAAAGAAGTAAGAGCCAGCACCATTAATGTGCTGGTGAAGGTTAAGATGCTCGTCTAAGAGGAAGGCACTGAAATCTCATTTGATAATTTTCTTTTCTGAGAGAGGTAGGTGAGGTATCATATTAACATTCAAATTTTAAAGGAACAAAAAAAAATATAATGTTTTTCTCAGTTAACCTCATCTTAAAAAAATTGTTCTCCAAAAAAAGGAGAGCAACAAGATGTAACTTCATCTTACACTGCTGCAAAGACCCCCAGAACAGATGTCCATGGTGTGTGCCCAGACTCAGCTCTTCCAGTGTCCTGTAATCACCTGGGTACCAGGAGCAAGCTTTAGATCTGCACAGTTTATTCTTAAAGCCATAATTAGGCTATTTGATTTCAAAAATGCCAAGTCACAGGTATTGCAGAGTGCTTTTACTGCAAACCTCTGCTTTCCTGCTATATACATTCACACCAAGATTCCGACTTCCCATCTGCCATGTACCAGATGACTGCTCTCAATACCTAAAATACAAAATCTCTCCAGAGTTTCTGATTAAATGCAGGGATATTGAAAAAGAACAATAGTGTGGCTCACCTGTAGCTATGCAAATGGCAAGTTTGGGCAATCTGGATAGTTGATAGTTTGAGCAAACTCTCACTTATTTCCCTCCTTTCTCTTCTTCCATCTTTTGTCATATTGACATTACCTTTTTTAACTCAGGCAATATCAATTATCACAGTAATTATCTGAATGTTTAGAGCTCAGATCAGTAAACAGTGCTTTCTTAGTAACAGCCTTTGTTAGGTACTTAAAAATTACTTACAACATTCAAAAGGTTTTGTGTATGCCTGCAGTTTCTCCCAAGGTAGGCAGTGCAAGTTTCAGTTTCAAGTCTGACTGCAAAATGCCTGTCATTTATCTCTAGGTCAGAATTCAAAGCAGAATGAACACAGAGACAGAAAAGCCTTGTACTTCAGTGCTTTATTTTTTTCTTTCCATATTTTTTTATATAGGCCATATCCCTGTATTAGTTACACTTATTAAAGTCTAGAAACTACTGTTAAGTCAGTGGAATAATCAGAGATCAGTATCACCGTAACCAAAAGCACAAAATAATTTGTTATTTTCTATTGACATGGGAAGCACCATGAATATTTACACTGAATAAATACATTGCACTTAGGTAGTGCTACCTTGTATTTCTAAAGTGCACTATGCATATGTAACTATGCTCAGAATAATAGTTACGAAGAATCACATTCAGTTCTAATGCAGAACATCTCATTATATCAGATTGTTTGGAAAACTGCTTGAAAAAAAAAGAAATATTGTTGGAGAATTCTGGTTTATTAACTGATGTGCTGCACTTGTATAAGCAAATGTATGTAGGGAGGAAGTTTCAAAGACAAAACCTCTCATGAATTAGTCCAAATTTTTTAATGAGCCTGACAATTTTATAGTTCTGAATTCTCACTGCTAAGGTTTGCATTCTTTTTTGGTTTTATTCTGAGTCTCTGGCCTCTTCCATTTTATGCAAATATAGATGATTATAAATACAGACACATACACTTGCATAAGGCTCCTTAATAAAAAATGGTGAATAAAATCTTTTATGAAAGTCTGTGTGTACAATTTATAACAATGCACCAAATGAGAAACAAAAAAATTGGCAGGAGTTCCTCCCTTCATCTGCTTGACAAGAACAAAGGAGATAGCAGAAGATTACACATAAAGGAGATTTTAAATGCAGAGTACAATCTCTAAAACAAATCTTAGAATAACACCTCACTTGTACAAAGGAGGCAATTCAAACCCAACTCGAATAATCAGGTGCTCCTTTTAAAGAGGGAGATGGCTATCTGATGGTCTTTCTCCCCCTAGTAGATTATCTGACCTCTGCAAAGGATGATCCTTGGATTTTTCTACCAAGTTCAAAAAGAAATTCACTAATTTTGTTTCTGCATCATGTGCTGTTAGACAGTTTATCACCAATGAGAATATATGGAGGTCTGTCAATATCAACCATGTCACAGCTGAAACTGGAGACTTTTCATGCTTTTTTTCAAGTTCTAAAATTTCTTAAATAATATGCAAAATAGTACATTGAATTTTGTTGTGTTCTTTGCAATAGAAACAAAGTAAAGTCCATTATCTGGTGACTCCAAACCTGCCAGGACACATCCGGGTACCATCTTTGTTGACAGGATAGAACCACTGTGTGACAATGCCAAAAATTACAGGCAACCCTTTTTCTGCCCAAACTGGGAGAGTGGTGAGAAAAAATAAATACTGATAAGGCAGAGGGGGATGTTTGTAAGTCACAGAGACAGGGGCAGCCAGAGAGGATCTCTGCTTTGCCATCCATTCTGCCTCAGCTCATCTGGGTTGCAGTCCCACCATTGTAGTTGGGAGGGGTGGGATCCTTCAGCCCACTGAACCCTCCAAGAGGTTTGAATCTTTGAATGATGCAAAGACAGGCAAAACTTGGTTTTTGATAGACACCTAACATGATTTTAGGTTCTAGAGCTAACAGATAATAGAATTGGTGGGTGTCAAAGGCCATTCTTCATTCCCATTAGCCTGCCCAGCTCCAGAAGATGTGTAATTCTCATGGTCTTTTTCCTTTGAGCTATAGGGTGGTGCAGAGGTCTCAGATCCCTCACCTTGGGAATACAGATGCACTTTTCTAAAGCTGGCAAAGAGTGAGCCACAGGCTCAAAGATGAACTTTAGTCTGTCCCAGGACACAGGTGAGCATTAGGAGATGCTGTTTACTGGCATGTTGAGACTGGGGAGAGGAAAGTTGCTGCAGCTTACTGGCTGCTTTGCTTTACTTTAGTTCATGGGAAGAGTGTTGGAAGTGGGACTAGATGACCTTTAAAGTCTCTTTCCAATCCAAACCATTCTATAAAGTGTGTTTTTTGTGTGACTGCATTAACATGTTTCCCAGTGTAATGGTGTTGACAGATATTCTTATGAGAAGCTGGAAAGCAAGTGTGAGTTTAACAATGTCTTTGCAGATGGTTGTGAGAGCCAGAAACAGCAAGTCAGGGGACCGGCGTGTGGGGGAGGTAAATTTATAATCCTACTGTAAATCTGTTCCAGACTAAGGGGATTTTTCAATGCTTAGTGAAATTCTGTGGAATTCAGCCTACTGCAGGATTTGCTGCCCACATTGCTCCCAGCACTGACTGGTACAAGAACTTCCAGGAGCTGCAGTCCAAGCAGGCAGAGTTGAGCTTTCTGGCCTCCTGTGTGGTATTGTCCCTCCTTTTGGAGGGACCATTTGAAATCTTTTTGTGTGGAGCACATGTCATACAAGCTATGCTAAGTACTCCAGTGCCTTGATACATCCTCTTATAAGACACGTCACAAATGCTAGGGCTGCGTAAAAGTCTAATTCACTTCTTTGATTATAGGATATGTCCAGCTTTTTTTTTTATTTTAATGTGGTCATAAATAAACATGATTTCTAGATTTTATAGTGATGTTGGAAAGCCTAGTAACCTCTAATCTGTAGGGAATGGATTAGCATTCCCTAATCCTCTTCAGATGAAATGAGTGGGGTAAATTCAATCCACTTTCCTTAATGGTTTAATGAGTCTTTTTGAAGCAGATTAAGGAAAGGTCATGGAACCTCAGTGTCCAGTGCAGGGACAGTAAGAAATATTTCATAATGGTTTGCAGAATGAGCATTTATTTGACTGATGTGCTGAGCAGGGCTTGAATCCTAAAGAGGATTCAGGACTGCAGTCATTTTCATATTGACAGTTTTAATGGTTTCATTCAAACATTTAAGTGTGAAGGAGTTGTCCCTCTTGTGAAGTCCTTTCCAGTTTTCTCTCCATATTATATTTTTTATGAACTGAAAAGAGGTCAACTCATTGTTCCCAATGTGTCCTGATCCCCACTTTACTTGATAAATTTTCAAGCACTTAGAGCTTTTCTGTCATTCTGTCCTGCTCTCTGGGAGATGTTTCCCAAGGAACACACAAAGCCACTTCATTGTCCCCTGTCAGTTCATCTGTTGAAATATTTTTCAGATGTCTGATACAAAAAATATCCACAATAGATAAATTGTCAGACCATGACTTATCCTTCTGTCAAATTTTATTAGATTCTGTTTTGCTGTTCACCTGTTTTCTCTTATTTTTCTCATGAAATTGGAATGAACACTTTTTTTGGTTCCATATTCTTATACTATGTTCACAAAATCCTGCCTTAAGTCTGAAGTGTATGAAGACTGTGATAATACCACATAATGATCACAAGTGCATTAAATGCTCCATACCATACATCCTCTGTGCACCTGGGGTCTTGCCATGGAATATCAGAAGAACAGTGCCAGCATTTCACATGCTGCTTGTATTTGATGTTCCAGTTGTTTTTTCATGACAGCTGGACTGTTCAGAAAGCATTTCTGGCAGACAGTGCTAAAATATTCAATGGTCTCTTGATCTAATTCATACTTACATTTGCAAATTGCTTTCTTCCTTCTTAATTCCAAATGTCAGAGAGAAAATAATAGGTGTATGCCACCTTAATATTTGCTATGCTACTACTTTTAAAATATTGGCATTATGCTATATGTGCATTTTTAAATTATACTCCAATTATCTACAGTTAAATTGGGAATCTGTATAGTGCTATAATACCAGCCTGCTGACATACAAAAACTACTTCCTGCAAACATTTGATTTTCAGAGCTGTTTGATACAATTGAAGATTTTCCTAAAATATAAGAAATTGTGATTTTCCTGGTCTTGGGCCTATATATAGAACAGCTGTGTGAAAAGGATGCCAATTAGACTGCTGGGCAGGTACTGCTGGAGATGAAGCTTTGTAGCAGCTCAGAAGGATGTTCCTGCTACATGATTTCTTGTTCAATGCTTGTCTGAGATATCAGTAAGTCTCATATGTATTTTGGTACCACTGTTTTTCAATCAATGAAAACATTTGTATCAAAGGACCTCTCTAAAAGCAGACTTTATGATCTGATTGAGACTTGCATAAGCAATGAAGACAACCGATTTCATTGATGATCTCATGATTTCTGTTGTAATTATAAAAGAATAGTAATGATCTATGAAGCTGCTTTGCAAGTGAACATATCAGTTTCAGCTGCTTGGATCCCTGCTTTGTTTTGTTTGGGTTTGGTTTTGTTTTTTTTTTGGTGTGTGGGTTTTTTGTTTGTTTGTTTGTTTGGGTTTTTTTTGTCTTTTCAGTATGCTGTAGGAAATAAAAGGAAAAAATAATATCTCAAAGAGTGAACAGAGTTTTAGCAGAATACCTGAGAACATGCACAAATATAAGCTCGTAAGTAGTCCTGTTGTGTGATATTCCTGAAGTTCTTGTGTAGTTAAGTATGTACTCTTAAATCAGGGTCAAATAAAAGTTTGTAAGGCCTGAAGAACTAGACTAGGTGTCAAAAGTTCATAATCTAATTTATCACATGGATACAGGCAGTTACTGCAACCCTGTTCTTTTTCTTCTATACTGATCCTATTCCTGCTGAAGTCAAAGTGAGATTTCTTTAGATTGATCCACCATGAGCTGAATCAGGCACTTTTACCCATATGCAGATAAACAGAGACACAGTGATGCTCTCTGTTTAGTTGTGAAGGATGGGTGCAGGAGTTGAAAAAGACATATTTAGTTAAATCCTTTCTAGAAGACTTATATTTTCAAATTCGTGTTCTTGCCTCTGTTCCTCTGTTGCATGAGTCAGTGGACTCATCAATAAATCAACAGATACACGAACCTCTGATGTTCTTAGTAAAATGTAAATTGATAAAATAGACAAATAAAGAACAAACTTCAGACATTAATCACTGAGAGATTAATGAGTGGTTTGCAGTTTCTAATTGTAAAATGGAGGAATTATTTTATTGAAAAAATCCTTAAAGACTGAAGAATTAATAACATTCCTCCACTATAATGCTGAAACTTTAGATGTGTGGTACACACCAGAAAGCTATGCTTTATCAATCTGATTTCCCAATCACCACCTTGCCACCGTGGTGAATTGATTGCTGATCAATTACCAGGTCAGCACTGCCTTGGCCACATCATGCTTTCAGGCTCAAGCCCAAAAAGCAACAGGTTGTGCCTTAACTCCATCCATTTTGACAGGCAGTGACACACCAGCTATGCTGTGTCAGCATCCCATTCTTGGTGCCACGAACTGTATGGGACCGTTTTGCTGTGCCTGACAGGCAGAGGGCAGAGGCTGGATGGTGCCTTTAGACCAACGAATAATCTGGCACGGCCACATGAAGGGTGTGGTCTGTCACCTGCGGGGTATTAGGAATTACATTCCGTTCCCGCAATTCCAACCTCCAGGCTGCTTCCCTCTGTTAAAGCATATCGGTATCTGCCGATTCCTGCAGGTTTTTGTGCTCCGTGATATAGCACAGGCAGCTGGGACACGGCAAGCGCTTTAAGCACAATGGCACTGTCTCCGGTGACTGCCCTCCCATCTGAGCGGGATAAATGGATTTTGTGCTGGAGCGCTCCCGAGGAGCCGCGCTCAGAATTGCGGCGGCCACCGTGTGGCCACACTGCAGCTCTGCTGCTGCTGCTGCTCTGCTGCTGCTCTGCTGCTGCTGCAGCCACACACTGCTCATTGGAAGGGTGTACCTGGCACAAGGATGTGCTTCAACAGAATTACTCCCCTAACTTGTTTTAAAACAAAGTTTATCACTGGGTTCTGCTGGGACACAGAGGCCCGGGTCCTTGCTTGATATAAATCAGTGTAGGAGTCTGTAAATCAATAGAGCTACATCAATATACACCAGCTGTGGGAGCCATTAAATTTACACCAGCAGAAGATCTGCTCTGAACTGCTGAAATTTTTTTTTTTTTCTGCACGTAAGCAAGATGAAACTTAACAGAGATCATAGAAGTTTTTCAAGACCTTAGAAATCCAAATTTCTTTATTGATAACTAGTTATTCTAGAACCACTTTAAAGTGAAATTTCCCTATAGACGTTATTGGGACAAGTAGTAACAGAACTGATACAGAAAAGAAGGAGAAATGTGCAAAATCATAGCCACTAGTTCCATGCTTTTCTTTTTCCTGAGGAAAAACTGAAATGTCCAAAGTGCCCTAAAGCTGATCAAATGTAAAGAGTAGTTTACTTTTGAGGACTGACGAAAATAACTAGGACTCAGGCCTGAAAAAAACAAGCACTGGTTAAAGGATCATGAGTAGGTCAGGGAAAGTCAGTGAAAAATGATTGTTCACTGCTTTATAAAACACAAAATTTGGACAAATCTAATTAAATGCTCGAGTGATGTGTTCTGAACAAAGAGCAGATAGCATTTTGCAGGATGGGTTTGCACAGCTCATGCTGCAGAAGGATGTGCATCCCACAAAATGCTTTTGACAAATACAGGAACAAAAAACTACACAAAGACTGTCAAACACCAAGACGTTATCTCTGACTCAGGAAGTTTCTGAGATGCAGATTAGGTGAAATCTGGAAAGATACAGTAATAAAAGGTTACCCTTTTCCTGAGGATACACTCTGTCTCCTCTTCCTCAAGTATCTGTCAGGAGGCCTGCTTGGGCAGTGGGTGCTGAGCTGAATGGAGCACGGTGGCACTGGCTGTGCCTGTCCTGATGTTCCTGCTGTTTATGGTCTCATGTGGCTGATATCACGTGCATTTGTCACTGCACTGATTCACTGCTTCATCTGCTATGAGGCTGACAGGATTTGCCTCTCTGACAGAAGCACAACACCTAATGAAATCACCTAATGAAATGTGTCTGGAGGGTGTTCTGTGGCAATGCTTCTGTTCACAATGTTTGTGAACATTGGCAAAATCAAATTTCTCTCAATGGTTAATCTGTAGAGAACTCTTCTTAATTCTTAAAATAGTTTTTAAAAAATTTGCTGCACTTGAGGTGACAATAATGGTGTACCTCAATAAACAAAAAGAATCTGAATCCTCAGCACCATAAAAAAAAGTAGTTTCATAAAATAACTTAGATTAAGAACAAAAGCAAGCTATAAAAATAGATCATTAATGTTTCATGACTGAGGGACACTGCTAACAAGTACTAAATGTAGGAAAGTCAGGAAACAAATAGTAATTTCTACATCAATATTTAATCAGAAAATTTATCTTAGTTGTTGTTTCCTCCCATTATTTTTATTATTTGGGGTCAGTGCTGCTTGTGGAATATCTATTGAATCAAACATTTCTGTGGTAGTGTGGTACTGATAGGTAATGTCATAATGAACAGTGGTTTGAAGGGCAAGTAGGGTTAATTTTCACATATACAATGACTTTTAAAGTGAAAGCAAGAAGAAAGGCCAGATTTGTAGTGTTGACATTGTTTAAGGGTAACTTGTTTCATAGTCTATTATTATGTCTCATTTTGTTAAGGAACCCAATAGCAACCATAAAACAATAGTGAGTTGCTTGGGCTTATTTTTTCCTTTTGCTACTGAGATACCACAGCTATTTATCTTCTTGCTGGTAAGCATCACAGTTTTTAATGGCTTTATGCTGGCAACATTATAAGGAAGAACTTTGAAGCATGTTTTGAAAATAGAAAAGGTCAAAGAGTAAACATTTCCAAAAGCGCTGCAGTAATTAGGGGGCCTAACTTCCTTCAGCCTTTAATTAAGTTCTTAATTTTATCTTCAGAGTTTTGCCAAGATTAAATAAAAAATTATGGTTGAGTGGAGGCTTGAACCAGATCATCTGAACTCCTCTGTGTCTCATGGGACTCTTGCTAAGCATTTGGACCCTCCAAAGAATTAAGATTTCCGTTACTGGAAGCATCAAATTCCTGGGCAAAACCCCTTTTAAGTTAGTTTGTGTTTTGAACTGGACTTTTTTAGCAGTTTCTGTTCTATCAGGAACATCTTCCATTCCCTCCATTTAACCCTTCTACTCCAGATCTGTAAACAAAACATGACCATGTTCAGTTGTGTGCTTGCTTCACGCGTGGTGTAGTGGCACAGCACTGGCCTTTCAGCTTCACAGTATCAGAGCTGGCCTGTGATTTCCCAGCTCTGACTGCCCTGCCCTGCTCACAGCTCGTGGGATTGGCAGAGACCCCCAAAGGCAGCAGCAGGCCAGGTCACAAGGAATGCTGCGAGGGAGTGGAGGAACACACAGACACATTTTGGTCCACTTTGATTCAGCAACAGGTTAAGAATCCCATGAGGCATATTTTTTTTTTTAGCTGATATATTAAATTGAAATGAAGGAGTCAGCTCATTTCCCTCTGAATTTTGTAGCATTTGAAATGTGATTGGTTTTTTCCCAATAATAAGCAGAGGAATGGGCAGTCCTTGGAGTGGGATCCTGCAAGGGAGGTTTTCTCACCAAGATCTTTTACTGTTGGTATACACATTGCTGAAAGGGAAGGGAAATGTAGCCAAGGCAAACAAGTGTAGTTTTTTCACCTAATTCATAAACTTCCTGCATCTACAGTCACTCCTATCCTATCCTGAACTCAGGCTTCCATGAGACTGAGCTGCTGGTAACTACACTGGCTGGTGATATTCATAGAATGATGATGGTGATCATAAAATGAAAGAAATTACACTTTTTTTGCAGAAGGGTAATTTATAGGAGAATAAGTGTGCTAGAATTAAAATTAAAAAAAAAATACACCAAAAAACTTCCTTTTCCTTTGCTTTCCTTGATGTTTTTGTTATATGCTAGTTTCAAAAGTGGTGAGTTGCCTGAAATGCAAACCCAAGCAAACACTAATTTTGCTGACTACAGCCATGTGTATTCTAATAAATTATGGCCTGTGCAACTAACAGCTGCTTCTACAGCTCCCAAATTGTGTTTATTTTTTAAACTTTAAAGCCCCTAGTATTTTTTCCCCCAATTTTCTTTTCTTCTTCTCTTGCAGAATAGCAGAGAAAAAAATGTTCCAGAGAAATTTGACAAGAGCTAACAAAAGGGAAAGGCAGAAAATAAATAAAGGGAGTCAGAAAGATAGCTGACAGCTCACTGCTCCTGTAGGGAAACTTCACTTTTTATGTGTTCATGCACTTTATGGTCACTTGAGCTGAGTGCTGAATTAGTATCTGGACAGGAAAAAAAAAAGATATGCACCACAAGACATTCTGTTATTGTGCTATGAATGGTTCCAAAATACTCTCAAGCTTTTTTCATGAGTGTTTCACAGGGAGAGAGGCAACAGTTAAGACTTGGGTATTTCTAGTTAGGGAAATTAACACTGTAAGGTGAGCTTGCTATAGCAAGCAGTACTAATGATGCATTAAGCATTCCAACTTGAAGTCTATAGGTGAGAAAATACTATAAAAACACTGCTTAGTCAGCTTGGCCATTTGATTAAAAATTAAATTTCTCTAGCAAAACAAGTCTGTAAATGTAAAGATTTCTTTAACCAACAGGTGCATATTTGGACATTATAACTGACACAACATGCACCAGAGTATGCTGAAAAGCCTGTAGTCCTGAAGTACCAGAGAATTAATTCTTAACAATCAGAACTAAAGGGGAACAATAAAAAATAAGAAGTTTGCACTATAATTCTCAAGACTCTGGTCAGCTTTCTGGAATTTTCTGCCTGCATTGACTGCTATCAGATATTGCACAGGCACAAACCTTCCTTCCTAAGAGTGAACAGAGCTCACCACCTGGGGTTCCTGACCAGAACTGTTCTGCCTGATTACTCAAAACCTGAAAAATGCTGCAAGGCACAAAGCTAGCTGAAAACTGGTGGGTGGTCACAGAGCCTGTGGTTTCTGCCTCCTCCCATCTTCCCTACATGTGGCTGAATGCTGTCTGCAGACATCTTCAAGCAAATCTGGGAGCTGACTGCTCCAGGAGGGTGCTCAGGAGAGCAGAGGAGCAGAAGCTGCTTTTAGCAGGGAGCAAGGATCCAGGCTGCCTGGCCTTGGGAGTGGGAGACTGCTCACCATGCCCCAGCACTCCTACCCATGGGGCTGGTGGGTGCCCCAGGGAGCAGCAGCAGAGTGACCCCAGCATTTGACAAGTCAAGCAGCTGTGCCTGTAGCCAGTGAAAGCGCAGTGAAAGGGGAGCGGGAGTGACTCCTCACAAGCGGTGCTCAGCCACATCTCTGCAGCATCAGTCAGTGACAGGCACTAAAGGCAGCGCAGCCCTGCCTGAATAATGGGATGGTGGGAGTGTCAAAGACAATCGCAGTGTCCACTGCAGGCAGGCAGTGCTAATGCAGGAGCTTCAGTGCTCTTAGCCACCCCGGGAAAATCTGCATTAGAAAACACAGGGAGTGCCAGCAGCAGCTGCAGATAGAAACGGAGCCCCATCACAGCAGAACAGCAATATCCACAGCAGTGGCCATTGCAGGGTGCAAGGAAAGAGCAAGCATGAAGCAGTAAAATCTATATAGTGCTACCTCCAGGTGATAACACAAACCAGACAAGAACAGGAGATGAGACCTTAGAAAAATGACATAACAAGGGCTTCATAACAATGTGGGAAGATTATTACCATCCTGCAAATAACGGAAACTATTCCCATCAAATTATGGGGGATGGCAAAGAAGATAATAGCAGTTAACTCAACAACTGTCTGATAAGTGATCCGTAATAGGATGTTATTAGATGTCCCTGACACACTGTAAATTATGCAATGATAAAGGAGGCTGTTCCAAATCTTTAATTGTGCAATTTGCATTTTGTTTTTACAATAGTTATGAACAAAAAATGCAACCAACTCAAATAGTCAGCATAAAAAAGGAGAGGATATCTTCTTTTTACCCCCCACTGGCTTTGCAGTGTTAAAATAGACTTCTGCCATTTAAATCGGTATTTCCAGTTAAAATCACCTTTCAAAAATCTGTTTGAAAATGGTAGTAAAACAGTATTTCCCCACTACCTTCTGCAAAGAAAAAACACAGTCTTTCAAAATTATTTGCATCTTCCATCTACTGCTTGCCTCTGCTCAACATCATTAGTTCTGTTGTACAAATGTACAAATGTACAAATATAATTCTAATCAGAAAAGGTTTGAGACTAGCCCCAAAAAAGCATAGAAATTTCTCAAAGTTGCTGAATATCTGCAGTTATAGCAACTAGAAGTGGCATGAGAAGTGCTCATTTTTTTTTGGAAAACAGTGCCTGTCAGGAGTCAAGGGCAGAAACTACAGTGAGCTGCTCTGACCTGCGGGTTCTTCCTGCTGCTGACTCCTCCCATGGGCACCATCAGGCCCATAACAGGATTAGCATGTGCCACCCTCTCCTTTCCAGATGCTGGTTGCTCTTATGTTACTTCTTCAGTATCTTCTGTAGATATTAAGAGGCTTTTATTTACTTGTCAGAGCATTTGCTGTCAAAAAAATCTCACATTACTTCCTTCACACTCACTTGGAAAGAACATTCAAAAATTTCATAAAATTAGTTTAAGGGAAAGAAAATTGTTTTGAAGTGGCAAACTCCTCTGTGCAAAATCATCCTCAAAAGTTTCAATATTACCATCATAGATTCAAAACTTTCCAATTTCTGTGTTGATACAAAAAATTAATTTTTAATTTTCCATTTTTGTGCAAATGGAAAGCAATAAAAATCATGACATTTTGTGCAGAAGGAACATTCTGGTTTGATTATTTTTAGAGCAACTCCTATGTATATTTTAAACAGAAATCTAGAACAGCAAAGATTGTTTTGAATCCTGAATGCAAAAGGAATAGACCTGACACTAAAGCTTATTTAAGAGCCCCAGGACAACTCTGTGTTCACAGTGAAGGTGCGCTGTTCTTCGCTCTGGCAGACTTATGCCTTTTGTGCAATTACTCATGGAAGTGTTTTGTTTGTTTGCCTTTTTTGTTCTTTTTTTTATTATTATTTTAGTGTTTTATAAACCACTTCTTTGAGAATAACGCCTCTTAACTTTCTCTGGGAAGAAGCAGCTTCTCTAGAAGTGCTTAGGTTTTAAATAGGAGAAAGCCAGGGGGTGCTCTGTGTGTGCTCTGAAGAGAGGGCTCCATCAGATCTTGCCATCCTCCCTGATGACAAAGCTTGTACCTATGTATATACATACACACAATCACACGCAGAAAAATGTATTACTTAGGCTTGCAAGAACTGTGATTCTTAATGGCAACGGAGGACAAGAAGTGCTTGTGAAGTAGCTCTTCACATTTTTATGCTTGGTCAAAATCGGAGCATCTGAAGCACTCACATGCTGTTTTGAATGCTTGGTTTCCACTCTTCATAGAATCTCTCTGCTTCTGAAAAAAAATCACATCTCTCTATCCTGACTTCCATCACTTTGTACACTGAATCCCATCATTTGATGGTGAATGAACTGATTATTCCATGCCTACCCCACCAAAATTGCAGCACAGGCTTCCACAGGTAAAAAAGACCCAGACCAGTTTCCAGCTCTGCTGCGCAAACAGGTGAATGCTGATGCTGAGGTGTGATTTTCTGTAAGGAAATTAATGGACATAAATATTTAAGCCAAAACATATGAGTTTCTAGGACCCTTTCCATTATACAAGCCATAGATTTTGTGAAGCAACTTATGACAAACTAATAACTTCTGTTGGCATTGAATCCCTTCTTTTATAAAGGCACCAAATACAATCAAAAGACCACAAGTACAGCTCTATAGGAAGGTTGTTTCAGTGGCTTATTCTAAAGTAGAAGGAAATGTTCTCCCTTCTATTTCCAAGAAATGCTTTTGTTTTAGATGAAAAAAAAACCAAACAAAAAACCACTCTCAGGAAGGCATGAATTTGCCTTGCTTTATGACTGTGCAAACCTTGAAAGGTGTCCATCTAGACCCATTAAAAAGCTTAAATGGGCAGAATTGAACACGAGTTCTTCAGTCCTGTTGTGTTTCAAAAGTGCTTCTGGTATTTCAAAAGTTTGTTATAAGTCCTCTGAGGAGCAGCTGAGGGAAGTGGGATTATTTAGCCTAAAGAAAATGAGGCTCAGGGAGATCTTATCTCTCTCTACAACTACCTGAAAGGAGACTGTACTGAGGTGGATGTTGGTCTCTTCTCTCAAGTAACAAATGATAGAACAAGAGGAAATGGTCTTAAGTTGCACCAGGGGAAGTTTAGATTGGATGCCAGAAAAAATTGCTTCAGTGAAACTGTTCTTAAGCATTGGAATAGACTGCCCAGGGAAGTGGTTGAGTCACCATCCCTGGAGGTATTTAGAAGAGGTGGAGATGTGGCACTTGGTGATACGGTTTAGTGGTGGACTTGGTGTACTGGGTTAACAGCTGGACTCAATGACCTTAAAGTTCTTTTCCAGCCTTAGCAATTTATGAGTAAAAAAAAAAACCCAAAAAACAAACCAAGAATTCCTTGGTTTTTTTCCTTAGTAAGAGCACATTATTAAAAAAAGGCTGCTGACTCCTCCCTCTTATCCATTCTTTCACTTAGGCTTTGCTTTATGTAGTTATTTTCACTTTCATTCACACTTATTTTCAACACTGTGACAAATGGCAACATGACACAGAGACAGAGAATTACAATAATTAAAGCTCCATACACAAAAGGTTTGAGCAAGGTGAGATCTGGTACATAAAATGCTGCTGCTTTATGCTTTTCTCTAATGCCCTGCTGTACCCAGATCACATGAAGGAGAACTTTTGGAATCCTCAGGCTCCTCTCTGCCAAGAGCTATCTTGAGCCCACCCCTGAGGAGTTGTGAGCCTAGAGAGAGTCAGGAGACTTCTCACCTTCACAGCCAGGCTAGGAAATAACCTCCACAACTGCTGTCCAGTAGTCAAGAAAAGCAGTAGATGATTTTTTGCTTTGATTGTGTTAGAGTAGTTTGTGCTATCTGAACTGCTGCACAGCCAGGGATCTGCCTCTGCATCTTCAAAGCACTGTGCCAGCATTATGTAATTAATTCTCACAAAACTCTTACGAGGATGATGGACTGTATATGAATTGTTCCCTACTAATCACAGAAGAGAGGAGGCTTTAAAGCACTTATGCCTTGTCCCTATTGATCTTTCTGTGTGAAACCTGTATTGTCAGTGCACTATCTGGATCACTGTGTTGCCAAAAAGCTCCAGCCAAGATCTGTTGTCCTGTTGTGCCAAGCACAGCCTTGTGCAGTAGATTTGGTCACCTTCTCCCAAAAGACCTTTGAGCTTACAAAGAACAGAGGGTGTGAGGAGACAATTAGAGACAGAGACAGAAAGTGAAGAAATGGATACACCCTTCACCAAGCTGGCTACCAGGAGAGCTGTGGTTCTCCACAGGTACTGCTTCGTAATGAGCCTCTTCCAGGGGTAGTTTCTGTCTAATGTTGTTGCTGATAAAATGCAACAAGGACATCAATAGCAACCCCAGCCTGCACCCTAAGAAAAATAGACTTTCTTGCAGTATTAACATGATAGCCTGAGATATATCCTGAAGCCTGTAAGTAGTAGTAGAATTGAGTTGTGTATCATCCTTGATAACAGAAAAAAAACCCAATAAAGTGTGAAAAGGCATTTTAAATATTAAAAAGCAAAATATTTTTAAAAGACAGAAAAAGACATGAGGAGAAAATGCCTTTGGGCTTTTTTAGTCTTTTCCCCCAGATTGCAAATAATTGTTGTATGCAAAATCATAAATCTTATTTCCATGGCTAACAGACTATTGTTATAATCTTGAATAATCTGTCACAGAATCCCTGCACAAGCTCCATTTAGGGTTTTTGGTTTTGCATACTGGTTCATCCTATGTACTATCACTCCACATATCATGCCTGCAATTTCAAGCCTTATTAAAATAATCATTTTTATCCAGGATGGAGAGCTGTTGCTTTCCACTGGAAATGCATGATTATCTCATCCTAACTAAATTGCTTATTCCTCACCAGTAGAAGTCAGACACCTGTCAACATTTCAATATTACCTCTAACATTTAGAGACTCCCTGTAATTACAGAGAATTTTGTTGGTAGTTTATTTTTAAGGAATAATAGGTGGAAATTTCTGTCTTGACTTTTCTATGTGGGATATGAAGTCCATAAAAGAAGGAGGGAATGTATGGTAAAAATGAGATATATTTCACATTCTAATTTATCCAGCAATAATGTTTAGGGTTTTCTTGTATGACATAAATATGGGTAAAGACCTCATACTAATGAGTTTAATTCAGTGGAATTACAATGGGTCTCAGATCTTTGAAAGAGGTACTGTGAAAATCATTTTGCCCCTGTAGTAATAAACAAATGTATGCCAGTTTCAATGCACACAGTAACACTACTCCAAAGCAGACTATAAATGGATTCAGGAGAAAAATTTAAGAGAAAAGGGGGAAAAAAGTGTTTCCAGTAGAAGATTATGCAGAAGACCTGCAGAGCACAGAATTCTCAAGGTGAAGGTTAAGCTAACAAAAGCCATAGAGTGGGATTTGGCAGTCCAGTCTGACCTCTGTAAATGCTGTGTTTAACAGGGCTTTCTGATAAGGCTACATTTGATGTTTTATTTTATTTCACTTCTTTACTTTTATTTTACTTCTATTTTACCTTTTCTGTTTTTCTCTTGCTACTATGCCTGACTCTGCATTTTCACTCAGAGATATTAGCACTAGGAAAGTATTGCTCTGTAGTGTGGGTTTGTCTCTCATTTGCTACAATTTGTCTGTCCCTTTGGATTTCACACAAGTGTGACTCCGCTGACTTCCTGAGAAGCTGCCAGAGGAAGCTTAAGATAGCAAGATAAGATGAGAGATGCTGCATTGTCAGTGACAGCCGTTTAATACCCAGTTGCAGAAGGGTAAAGCATCCTGCAGCAGTATGAGCCATCTGCATGGAGCACACAACCTGAGACAGCCTCACACCCTTCTGGAGAGGTTTTCCTGGTGGCCAAACAGGAAACCCCACAATGGTTAAAATAACACTTCATGCCTGTACTCACACTGCTGAGTCCCACCCAAAGAGCCTTTGCAAGATGGCAAAAACACTTCATCAAATACAAAGCAGCGATAGCAAATATACACAGCAAATAGCAAATACATTTCAACATATACAGAGATGAAATATGGAAGCACTAGGCCAGATGAATCTAATCTGTGGTTGCTTCACTGTCATAAAACAGCCATAGATCAAGAAGACGAGGCTGTAGGAAAATTTTGCTTAGAAAAGTTTTAGCATTTTAGCCATTGGCTTCAGCCCTCCAGCTTTCTATCAGCAGCATTTCCTCCATGCAGCAAGATACACAGCCTGCCCTCCATTTTCTAAATCAAGGGCAGACAGTGACAGGTGCAGACAGGTTTGTAAAGATAGAAATAACAAAGCAACATGCAAAGCAATGAAAAAGAGTGAATAGGGAAATTGCTGCTAGTGGGATAAAAGTGTTTCTCCCAAACTGGAGAGCAGGAAGCAAATCTAAAGACAGCAGAGCTCTCACTGGAGCTCTCTAAGCCTGGAGGAGCACTAATGGAAGAGCCAGAAAGCAGAGATAGAAACAATGCAGACAGTACAATGGACTTTCAGGAAAGAAGAAGCAATTAAAGACAGCATCAATTTCAAATGTGAAGAAAACCCAACAAAACCAACAAACCAAAACAAAGCAAAACTAAACCACACCATTGATGGTTTTGAGAATGATATGAGATCCAAAAAGGTCATAAGGAAGAGCATAATTTGATGGCACATGACCTGACTGGCCCATGAACTACTTTTGAAAAGAAAAAGGATGTGGATGGAGTGGTGAAAAGACAGGGAATGAGAAAGAAAGCAGAGAAAACTATCCACACAGGAAGGAACCGGAAGGAACGGAATAACACAAGAGAGTTGTTCAGCCATTTTCTGTCGAGACAAAGGGACAGCAATAACTTTCAGTAAGACATGACACCTCCCTGGGATGCAATTTCTGTGACTGCATACCTTCACAACTGCAATTTCAGTCATAATTTCTTTACAAGTGGGAAAATGACATGGAAGGGAGGCTCTTTACTGCTCCAGGCTTCCTGTGCATCTCAGAAAAAAAAGCACCATGCTGAAAGCAGAAAAGTAACATTCAAAGTACATAACAAACATGACTGTAACCTACCACTGAGATGCCTTCCTACCTCACCACCCACATGAAAAATATACATGCCATTTGAAATGAAATTCCCCTGATAATTGCAGCTTCTCTTCCAACAGACAAAGAATATATCTGTTTGTTCATTAAAAGACTTCTTTAAAAAGTCTCAACAAAGACTTTGTTTTAAATATTGGCACAGTGGGGTATTTGGACCAAATACATTCCCTCCACCCCTCCACCCTGAAAAAAGAACTATCCCAGCATGACACAGTGAAAGAAATGACAGAACAGCAAAGCGTAATGTCAGGGAGATGGAAGGTTTCAAAAGGAAAAATATAAAGGTGCCTCCAGGTTTATCCAAGTCTATTTTTTTCCTTGAGAATTGTAATTACTCAAGAGTACAAGATTTCTTCTTGATTGTCTGCAGGGGGTTTTAAGGGTTTTTTTTTTCCTTACCCTTCTTGACAGCACCTCCCGCTGACATCAGAGCGACAGTCATTACACCTTCCTAGTAATGTCAATGAAAAACTTACCAAATGCATTTTTGCATTGTATAACTCATCTGGACTTGAACAGAGAAATCTGCAGCCAGCGGAAAGCTCAAGGACTTCACAATGATTATGCAATCTCCTGTTCCATTAAAATAACTGTTTATCTTCAGAAAAGTGTTTAATAGAGAAGGAAGGCATGTAGTTCAGTCTTCCAGCAGACTGAAAGCCAAACAGTAGAGAGCTTACTGAGGATGCTGAATGATGCCCTGTCACCCTAAATCTCTTGCTATCAAAAAGACAAAACTTTTCTTTTTCTAAGTGTCTTTCTCACCTCTGCTTTACAGCTTGTGCTTCATGATTAGACATCACACATACAGCTTATGGAATGCAATAAATTGGAGTTCTCTTTAGGGCTAGATAGCGAGATATCACTCTTTGATTTCAAACGTTGGTGTACCTGTAGCATGCGATCTGTGGAGAGATGGATGTGTACAACACTATCCTCCTAACAGGATTATTCCCAGTAAATAACCTATTATCTACACTTTAAGAAGAGCTTATGAAAGAGAGAAAAAAAAAAAAACAACAAACCACAAAAACCCCCCAAAACAAAAAAACAAACAAACAAACAAATACCTGTGAAGATTAGCAGAGATTTTAAAAAAATCCATTTGCTCCATGTCCTCTTCATTTTGCTCCATGACCCCTTCATTTGGTGTTATCTTCCCTTGTATAAGTGTAAGACAAGGTAACACAAAGTTCCCAAAGCTAAACACTCCCAATTTCTCCAGGTAGCTTAAAATTATATAAAACCTCATATAAAACCTATAGAATTTGGATACTGCATTTCATTTTAGGAGCATATGACATCCACCTATCCAGCTGATGTAAGTGAGCATTAAAATTAGATGGAGCTACATATGGTTCCATTAGGGGATGCTTAACCCAGAAAGTTTAAGCAGTAGTTTTCAAAATAGCAGTTCCCAAGGGCAATGGGTCAATAGGGCATATTCAGCAGATTTGGGAATTAAACAATTCTCAGAAAAAAGAAATCTTAGGTACCAGAAGCATAAATTAGAGTAATGGGATATCACCTAACCACCTCAAAATCACAGATGTAACCTTGAGCTTTCATTTCAATCATCTTTGAGGTGATAAAGAATGAGAAAGATTTCACCTAGGTACAGCCAGGTATCTGATCTTTCATTAAGCATCCCTTTTTCTTCTGAAACTGACCAATAATACAATTATTAAGAAACACATTTTCTAGTTCAGAACCAAAATGATTGTTACACGGTCCATTCTTTAATTTCAAAATTCTCAAAATCTTAAAAGCTGGGTTGCAGTTTTGCTAAAATCCCTAACGGGAATTGGTATCAGTTTTTGTGAGATACCTCGATAATACAATCATCTCAAGTGAAGCAGTGTCAGCAGACAACTGTATCCACTTAACAAAATGGATGTATCAGTAATGTTAATCCACAGAATGCATCTCCAGTGACATGGGTTTGTGGTAAATGAATTAACCCTTCGTCCTCCTAAGTTCTTGGTAATTATTTCCTTTTTTGGTATTGTGACTTTTGCTCACTGCCATGCTGTCAGAGTGCTAATTGTTTGTGTAATCCTTGACCTATGGTAATTCTGTGATTCTGCAACCTTCACAGTGAGGTCAGAACTACAGCACCTGTAGACATGGATAAGGAGGAAGGTGGCTGTTTCTCAAAGGCTCATGATGTAAATGGACAAAAAAGTGGATTAAAAAAGAATGAAAGTGGAGGATAATGATTATAGCTGGTTGTAGTCACTGCTCAGCCTTTGTCAAGGAGAACCTGGTGGACAGAATAGATCACGTTCATCCCTGTACAGCTTCCCTAGATTTTATACTGAGGAGTAATTTCACTCATATCACACATTCATATATCTTTGTCTGACAGCCTTTCAAAGCTTTATTAATCAGTGTTTCATGCAAACAGTAAAAGCATTGAAGCTGGAATTATGTGATCATTGTCATAAAGTGAACAATATATTGCATCTTATTTATCCATCTGTTATAATTGCACTCTGGGAATTAAGTTGCTTATAATAAATTCAATTACATAAGTGGTACTAACACACGTAGATGTCAATACATACTCCTCATTTCCACATTTGATTCTTCATATTAGACAATGCTAAAGGTTTTTACAGAGCACAGCTGCATGCTTGTGACCTTCCTGTCACTGTTGAGATTCTCTGCTGCCTGGATCTGCCTGCAATGAACATCTTAACCCCTAAGATGGAGAAACAAAGTCAAATGTCTCTGCTGCATTTTGCTGCCTATTTAGATAGGATTAGAGTGGTATGCTGTTGCCACAGATGGCTATAATTCTCTTGAGTTGTTACATTTATGAAACTGATGTTCAGACTGGAGAGATAATATAGGACAATGAATCCAAGTAAGAAAACAACCTGGGCTAGCCTCCTAGCTTTGCCACACTCTTTCCGTGGCTTGATCCTGCCTTTTGACCCTGGATCATCTCTGCAACCCTTGAAAGCGAGTCTGAATCCAGTCTTAGGCTCAATATTCGCACTGTGTGGATGACAGGTTAAAGTCAGGGGTTTAGCTGAACTCCAGGGCACAGTTTACTGCACTTCACCCCTTAGTCTTCAGCCCTGCACACAGCCTAGAAAGCTCCCTTCATGCAGGCTCAGTGAAATCTGGGCTATTCATGCACATTTTCTGCCTGAACCTCAACTGATTCAACACACAACTAGTAAGTGCACAGAAGTTTGGCCTCCTGGGATTCCTCCTCCTTAATGGGAACATGGTGGGACTTGTTTGCTCTAGTTTAAATCCCTAGCATAAAAATTCTCAGTGGCGAGTTTGATTTTCTTCCTTAACCTGGAATTTACACCATCCAATATAACTCCCCTTATAACAAGCAAAAAACAGACCCTGAGAGTCAGAAAAAAAATAAGTAGGACTTCTAATTTTGGCTTAGTTTTGATAGTAGTTGCTCAAATCAATTATTGTTTTTGTACTAAGTAAAGAAAAATACTTGATTGCTAGAAAACCCCTGAATATCCACCCTTGTACTTAGTTACAATATGTTAATATTCTCATGTTGTCAGCAGATCTTTAGCGAGTAGGAGGGATTCATTATCTCCAGTGCAATCTGCAATCCAGACTGGCAGAAAGCAGAGGCTTCCTATACCTCAAGCTGGCTGCAGTCAGAAGCAAGATGAGCGTGTCTGACTCAGGCCTACACATTACTGTATAATCATCTCTCTCTCACTGAGTTAAAATCACTTTGCTTTGAAAAGACAGTGGTAGGTCTACATGGAACTGTTTCGTTTTGATGCAAATGCATTCACTTCCTAGAGGAAATAAACATTTTTAGTCAGTAGGTAGGAAATAAATGGATCTCCTAGTGAGGGTGAGTTTACCTTGTTTGATTTCCTGTTTTACACAGATTTCTGTGTGCCTGTATATACTTATGTACAAATATATGTGTATATATGCATGTGTGTATACAGATATATACAGACGTACACAACATAAATAAATGGGAATTTTCATATTTAGGCCAGATTAACTTTCAGCTCAGCCCTCAGCAAGTACTTTCTCTAGAAGCAGGTCAGTGATACTGTGACTAAAGAACCTCTGTTAATTTCATTTTCTGTTCCATGTCCTTTAATGCCTGCATCAAAGAAATTACAGCATCAGCCTTTAGAATGGCAGGTATCTGCAAAAACATGGGCCCAAGATTCTGAATATCCTGTGCATATGCTGAGAAGGAAGCAACACAGGAGTGCTTAGGAGCTGCTCATTCCCACAGGATTGAATTTAGAAATCCTGATGGCTTTTCAGACAGGGTGTATTCATTTCTTCCTCTTTTTCAAGGGAGTCTAAATTACCATCTTGTCTTTCATTATTCTCAGTTGACTCCTTCTGTATGATAATTGCAGGAAGGTTAAAAATTACCTAATGATTGCATTAGCTTCCACACAACTTTCCTCTTTTCACTCCTCTCTGACCTCCATCCACAACGAGAGATTAGTGAAGGACAGGCAGAAAAGTAAAGAGAATGTCTGAATATAGGTTGTCATACCCAGCCCAGCTGTTGCTAATAATAATTTTCTGAGTGCAAGCAGTGGATGAGCCATTTGTCACAAATGATTTATTTGATGAAATTAGCTCTCTTTTTCACTCCTTGCAAACTTTGTCAGTAAAATCATGGAGACATTCAAAGTTATTTGTTATGTATATAGGCCCAGGTGATTGTTTCTCTCCTAGAGCATGAGACTATGGATTAGTGGTAGACTGAGGTGCAAATGTTCAATGGAGGCTAATGATTTTGGATGCCTCTCCTTTTAGCTGTCTTTTTTGAACAGGCAGACCATGGCACTGAGCAAGTAAAGGTTCTAATCATTCTGAAAAAAATTCCCCTTAAGGGATACCTTGGTTGTTCATGCAAAATTGCTAATTGCTTCTGAAAATCTATCCCAGTGTCTATTTTTTATATGTCATTACTCACATCGGTGACATGGCAGACACTATAATTCCATGACTGAATGACTGAATCTCTGCAAAATGGAGGCTTGATAGCCACCAATGAGTGACAAGTAAAGCTGTCTTCTTTATGTATGGAAAAAGGCATTCATACAGAAAACATTCCTCCCTTCCAACTCTGTAGTCTGAACTGGGGTGCCTATCAAACAGAGATTTTGCTAAGATTTTTCTCCAGCTTCTGTAATTTCTTTTGGTCTTGTTTGCCTTGAAATTTCTAAATATTGTGAGACAGATGCTGTGCTTTGACCTCAGCTGGGAGACTCATATACTTTATTCCACTATGTTCCCATTAGTTAGCCAGCTGTACTCCTAGGACTCCATCCATCCTGTGACACCTAACTGTCCAGGGACTTTTTAGGGGTTTCTTCATTCTAATTTGTATGGCTTCAGAACAAGGAGGAAAAAATTGTGTTACTTAGTTTGTGCATGAGGTCTCTTGTCAGGGCTGATTGTGGTTGATGAGACCACAGGAATGGGGTTTGCAGTGTTATGACAACACCTCTTGAACACTGGTTCACCCCCACTTTCACTGGACACTGGTGGAAAGCTGGTTCTGGGACAATAACTGCACCAGGATTTTGCTGCATTTCAGTAAAAAAGCAGTATTGCTCAGGGAGACAACAGTGACTCACCCAGCTAGAGCTGACCACTGTGTTTGGTAGGGAACCAGCACAGACAGCAGACCGTGGCTGTGTCCTCTGTGACTCCTTCCAGCACTGCAATGCACAATGTCACTGGAATCACACCAGGGAGGAGTGTGTCCCAAATAAGGCCTATTTCAGTCCCTAGGTAATTTGTAGCCATAGTCATTTGTACTATTATTTACTCAGGTTATTGATCTTTTAAGACTGGTAGCTGTATCTGGCCATGATTGACACAAGTGTCTTCATAGGCAGACAAGATAATGTAATGAAAGCAATAGTACCAGCAGACAGTGGTAAAATAATGGGGGGGAAGGCGAGGGGGAGGAAGTGGTGATTTTATTTCTTTGTCTTCCAATAATCTCTGCACAGCTTGACATCTGATTTCTTTTACCTAATCTCAGCATGCATCTCAAAAATGCTACTGGCCATCAGATTATCCCAGCAGATCATTACATTTTCCTATCCTCTGGACTTAGGTATGCTGTGGATCTATCCAAGGATAATGAGCAGCCTGCTGTTGCACTCACCTGGTTGGGGTCGGTGTGTTTTATGAAACCTTCCCACATATTCTCTTTTATGAATGAGTCCTTTCTATTTATAGGGGAATACTCAAAGGGAAAAAGAAATAAATTACCTTTGGGGTTTTTTTTTATGTGACCTTTAGGTTTTTTGATGGGAAACATATTTTTCAGATAAATTCTTAGTTATCAACAGGAAACTGCAATATGTGATCCCAAAGCCATGTACAATTAAGTTTTCATATATGTAATGCTATTCTCCTTCCATGGATTCTGTACAGTCGGGGTCACAGATAAAGCTTCCAGCTGCAATTATCCAAACAGCTGGATTGTTTGTATTCATGGGCTAAACTGCTATTGCTTCTAGTGGCAAACTCACCATGGGTTGCAGCAGTACTAATGCTGTTTACTGACTCTAGGAAAGAAAACAAGTTTATCTGATCACAGATAAACTTACCTCCTCAGATAAACATTTAAATAAAAAAGCTTTCTCCTTCAGAATGCAAAAATACATTCCCTAACTTCCCTGGTGGCAGCCAGCTTTTCCTGCTCTTCCTTATGTGTTCATGTCCTTCCTTTGCTTTCCTATTCATTAATTCCCACAAATGGTTCCTTCAGCTCAAATAACAAGGCTCCAGACTGGGAGAAGAGACTTAAGGACACTGAGGCTAAAAAACTTAAAAGTTCAATTTCAGCAATTTGTGGCTTGCATCGTAAAGCCACTAAGGCTGTGATGGGACCAGCTATGGGTGTAATGCTGCTTGTCTTGCTCTTCCCATCACACAGGTCATGCACTGCCTGTGTCCTGGGCAGCATTAACAGGGGCACTCAGCTGCCATCAGGGTGCAGAAAGTAAGGACCTGATTTCTTTTCCCATGTTAGGCTTTCTCACCAAGAACTCACACAGCCTTTTCAGTACGGCCCCAGGTGACCTAATGATGTCATTGTCTCCGAAATGATGATCACCATGACTGCAGGTTCTGAACAGGTGCCAGACATTTGGATATTTCTCCTCCTGCCACATGAACAAGAGAAGGTATTGGTGTGTTCCCCTTGTTTAACAAACAGGGAGTGAATATAAACTGACTGGCAAAAGGGTATAAATGAAATTTATCAAAGAAGAGGCAGACACAGAAAGGAAATAAATCAGGGTCTTCACTGTTAAGGTCAGTTTTGCTTTCACTGAGGAGAAGAAAATGTGCCACAGTGAATGCAAGAGTTAGAAAAGAGTTAAAAACTGGTGAGTTAGAGAGGACTAATAACTATAGGTGTAATAAAGCCTCTACTCATAGCCAAGGCTTTGAAACACCTTCAGTGGCAACCATCATTGTGATTTTGAATAACATCCAGATACACTGAAACTAAATAAATAATTAAGTTTTCCCAAAATCCAGGGTACTCAGATCTGTAATTGATGATGAGCCACAGTTTTTGTCTGAACATCTTTAATAGTAATTAATAAATTTACTCTAATAAAAATCTTGCTGGCAAAAAGCCCTTAAACATGACATTATTTACATAATTTCCTGCAACAAACAGCTGCGTAGCCCTCCACTCCGGTCATAACTTCTCAGTTGTAGTGCTCCTGCACCCAAACATTCACAAATCTTAAGGCAATGCCTGGCATTTATGATACAAAGGAGATTATGGAAGAGGTTTGTCTCACAAGGGTGATTTGAAAACCAATATTATAACTGGGGTCCAGATTCTGCAGTCAGATCCATATTGGTGACCACTGGGATGCATTGTAGGATGGGGCTCATATTTACTGATAGCTTTTAATTAGCCTGCATAATTCATTTCCACATCTGTTTTCGTATAAACAAGCCACTAATTAGTTCTGTGAGTCAGTTAAAAAGTGTACCAATGTGCCAGAGAGTTTAAAGAGACACTGAAAATATTTTAAACACAGTCAATTTAATTTTTAATCTTTTTTTAAAAGGAAGGCATGAAACACCCCTCCCCATTTTTAATTTCCTTCTTTTGAATGCTGCTAATTTCAGAATACATAGCTGCAAGGTTATGAGTCTGTCAAAGACTTGTGTCTCCAGAGAAACCCGCTCTGGCTTAAGATTTCTGATGTATTCTACTGCTTAGCTTTACTCAAGTGGTAGCTCTGGAAGCACTGCTAGCGCTTCTAAAACTTGATCACTCACCTGAAAAAGTCAAGTTAATAGCATAATTTTCTCAGTACTCCAGCCTCCTGGCCTAATGCAGCAAAGCAATACAGTTCTTCGCTCCTGGGCCAGAGTCACCAATTACGATTGGTGTGAAGAAGATGAGATGTTTCTGACTAGGACCAGAAAACATGAACAAGTGTGAGACCCTCTCCCCATCCACTGAGGGAAATGAGCAGAGCTCTCTACCTTCAAAAATGGGCCTGCTCAGACACAGGGGTGTCTGTGCTCTTGCACAAAGCTCTCCTGGGTGATCAGTTTAATACCTCCACCAGGACTTGGGTAAGGGAAAACTGAGACTTCATGTAGCTGACTTAGCCTTGGTCTGACTGCCACCCCTAATTTCCAAAATCTCATTCTGCTCAGGCAGAAGTGTAGAGCAGCTGGGTCAGGTCTTTGCATGAGCAAAGATGAAACCTTGGTGTGTTCAGATGTGTTTGAAGTCAAAAATTAAACACTTGTAGAGCTCATTAAGCTTTTAAGTTCTTCCTAAGTCTTAGTTTTGTCTGACTAAATCCTTTATTGACTCCAATTGAAAGCCTTGGTGCTAGGCAGCTATCCTTCCTGTTTAACCTTGTGCCACTTGTGTCACTTGTAACAACAGAAACTGAAATAATTAGGTCAATTTTTAAATGTGGACTTCTGCTTTCCAAGCTGGCTACCCCTTTAAAGATAAGATGTCCCCATGACACCTTTCTGGTATAGTTAGTGCCTAATAGCTAAGCACAATGTCTTTTCTCCACCCTCCTTGCTTTTTAAAATGAGGTTTACAGCACACCAGCAATTTAAAATTCCGCTCTCCGTTGGCAGGTCGGGATGGCTTTGGAGAACAGTCTATTTCTTCTGATTATTCCTTGCCACTGTGAGGGATTATAGCTGAGCACCAGCGGCTTTCGAGCACTACGGCTTCCCCCTCCCCACCCCCAAAGACGACCCAAACACACTCTCCTTGCAGATTACAGCGGAATCGCTAATGCAATTTTGGCCTGACTTTGATGCAGCACTCTATTGATGTGGGGTGACGCCGCAGCAAAGCAGCAAGGTTAGAGCTCGGCAGTGATTAAGCCGGAGTCGCTGGGCTCAGGTGTGCTTCCCCCCGTGCGGCTGCGGGCCCGGCTCCGAGCGCTCCGGCCGCCGGCGCGCACCCCGCCAGGGGCGGGCAGGATGCACGTTCAGCTCTAGTTTCCTGTACACCCCTTGGGAAAATAATCCCGGCTCCTTCAGCTGCTGAGCAGTCGGGTAATCAATCAGTCAATCAGTCAGATTTTTGCAAGCATCACCCTCGGCAGCCGGGAGGAGGGCGCAGACCATGGGTGCGGGTCCGGGTCCGCTATCCCGGGGGCCGCGTTCCTCTTCAGGCCGGGGGCGCTAACGAGAGCTCCCCGTGTCTCTTCTGGAAGCCCTGGGACCACCTCTGATCGCCTTCCGGGAGGGCCAGGCAGGGAAGCTCTGGACCAGGCTTGACAGAGGAGCGGGTAGAGCATCAGTCCCGTCCGAGGCTTATCCCCCTCCCTGGACGTGAGGCTGAGCCTCGGCAGCGGGGCTGGGGCTCGTCGGGCTCTGTCGGCTCTGTACATGCCAGGATGTCATGTATATTTTATGTATGTGTATATAACATATGTATTCATAACAAACAAACATCTGAGCCGGGGGATCTTTAAAATGTTCCAGCTATAGTGCTACCTAAAGGGAAAAAAAAAAAAAAAGAGGAAGATTTTAATGTCTTTTTTTTCTCCAGGCATCTGATTTACTCCGTGACTCTGATGCTTATCAACAACGCGTGAAGATTGCAGTAAGGATCCTCCCTGGAAGGCGAGGAGGAGCAACTTCCAGGGGGCTGGGAGGAGGTGGAGTGCAGCGCGGCTCTCGCCTATAAGGAGGTGCCCAGCGAGCGGCTGGTGCTTCCCACCCAGCCGCTGCTCGCAAGGTGAATCGCCGCGGCGGCAGTCGGGGCAGCGGGCTCGGCTCGGGCACTGCCGCCGGCGTCCGGAGCGGCTCCTGCAAGGGCTGCGAAGAGTCCCCCGGCCGGCCCCGGCTTCCCTTCACCCGGAGTGCTTGGATGCTGTATGGAGTAAATGAGCGGAGGCAGAGCGAGCGCACAGAGGCTGAGAGGCGCTCGGAGACCGGGACCACGGGAGACAGGCGGGCGGCTGGCTTCCCCCTCCGGGGCTGAAGATGGATTCCAGAGCCCTCGGGGGCTTCGCTCTGCTGCTCTTCACTTTATGGCATCTGGGATTAACTGCAACAAATTGTGAGTAACGGGAGTGCGAGGAGTTGCCTGGGGTTGGGTCGGGGGCGGGAGGAAGAGATGGGGAGTAACTCGCGGAAAAAGCGGGTTATTGCGCCATGACCTCTGAGAAACTTAGCTCGGCTCCGCTTTGCTAATGGAGCTCAGAAATGCAAAGTTGGGGCCAGATGGAGGAACTGCTCTCCACCGTCCTGCCGGTGTGGATGTGGGAGTGCGCGGGAGATGCTGGAGCCTGCGAGGAGCCGCTCGGGTGTTTCCGCACGGTTTGTTGTCCTTTCGCTGGCTGCATCTTTTGCGGTCAGTGGCCGCTGTCGCCCTGCCTCGGCTGCGGGCCACCGGCCGGGACGGGGCCGGGGTGGCTCCTCTTCCTGGTGAGGAGGGTCGGTCCTTCCCGCGAGGGCCGGGGGATGCCGCGATTTTGCGGGCGCAGCCTGGCTCCAGCCTGGCGGAGCAGCGCCGGTGGCGCTGAGCGTCTTCTCCTGGCCCGGCGGTACCGTCGGGTCCCTGGGCGCTTCCCACGGGCGCGGCCGTGTCCCGGGGCGTGGTGCTCGCCCTCCCTGCTGCCCCAACATTTCCCGGCTGGGAAATCGCCGTTCGCTCTTTTTTTCCCCCGGGAGATCCGCTCGTAAGTTCACCACGTATCTCTGCCGGCCCTGCGGGGTCTGTCCCCGCCGGCAGGAACATCCCTGGCCGCCGGGCTTTGCGGTGCTCCGGCGGGCGGGCAGCGGCGGCGGCTCTACGGGCGCGCTTGGGCGAGCCCGGTGCAGCCGGGTAGCGGCGGTGCGGCGGGTCCTGGAGCCCAGAGCAGGCGGTGATGCTCCGTGGGCTGCTCCGCGGGCTGCNCGGAGCGGGCCGGGCGGGGGCGCGGCGGCCGCGAGAGGGCGCTGTTGGCCCGCCGGCGGCGCTGCCCCTGCCGAGCCCCGCGGGCAGCGCTGTCCGTCCGTCCGTCTGTCCGTCCGCCCCCTCCCAACAACCCGGCCCGGCCTCTTTCCTCTTTCTTCTCTTTTCTTACATATGTATTTTCCTCCTCTATCTTATTTAATTTCCAGGCAATTAAATCACGGTTAATATGTTTTAATATCGCTCGCGTATACTAAATGGCAGGCGATTTAAGGCTGAGACTTGCCATTACGGATGCGGCCATAAAGTTAATTCCTAACACTTAAAAAGAAACTCCGCGTTAATGAGTTTTACTATTTCACGGGTGACAGTTTAATTTCACAGTGCCAATAAACATTTCCATTGAATACGCGCTGCTTCCTAAATATTTAGGAGTCAATCTTAAAGCATGATGATCAATGGTTTTATTATACTGTACAGATTTTACTTATTCATTGAGCAATGAATTAGCATGGAATCAGCTGTAAGTGCTTTCCCAGGAGCTGAGTGAAGGAGCGTGTGAATCTGTAATAGCTGCAAGTTCCCTAGAAACCTCGTTAGATTCGCATGTGAAGATCTATGTGTGCTCGCACGGACCTCAATAATTGCACCCAGTATGAAAATTCATCACCTGCTTAAATAAATCATCTCCTTATGTTGGAGCTCAGGGAGACTGTGCACTCTTCCTCAGTTTTGGGCCAAGAAAGCTTATATGTGGGCTAAAATATTGAAGCAGTATCCTGAAATATATTCAAGTAGCTGTATGAAAGTGCTATTGCTTTAAAGGGTTGCTGAGCTCCCAGGTACCCAGTAACGAAGGAAATAACAGAGTTCCACATGTGAGAAGCTTCGGTGTAGGTGACTGTCAGAAGCTTCTACTCGAAAGCCCAAATGCAAATGGGAAAGGATGGGTTCTGCACCCTCCTCAATCTGAATACTTTGGCCAAAGGAGTTGCATTCAGCTGCCAATACTGGTATGCTCTCAATGACTTCAGCAGGTTTATTTCTGACAGATTTTGTGAACAAGAACGAAACTGGGGACAGTATTTATAGTTGAAAAGGACTATGCGTGGGAGTGGAGGGGAGAGTGCAACTCATTTAATTTTCTTCCTAATATGTCTTTAATCTAATTTGGGTTTTTTCCCTTACTTCTAAATTATAAAACTCTTAAAAATTATTCTTTTCCCACTTACTTAATTTACTGTAGAATTAAAGTCCTGAGTAAGTAAAAATCTTCTCTGTCACTGAGATATTTGATTCTAATTTTCTCTTTGGTAATAGTTTTTAATTAAAGAAAGAATTGGTGAAGAAACTGCTTTGAAACACAGCTACAGGCTAGGGGTCAGTAGACATCATTAGAAAGATCAGTATTGCCAAATGCTAATAAAACATTAGAAATTCCTCCCACTTTGCATTTTGCAATATTTTATTAAATTAGGTAAATAGAGTGGCAATCGGATTTCTCCCCAGGATACTAATTACTAGAAAATGAATAAATAGCCATGTACGTAACGCTGAAAATGTGTTGCATATGATGTCTGGGAGAACTGAAACTTCAACATTTATCAGATAGACAAGGAGACACAAAGCCTTGCCTGCTATATAACAAATTAGTTGCCCTTTAGCAGCATATTTTGTGATCTGAAAACATTAGTAGCTTTGAGTCTAGACTTGAGACCTGTTTTTTTTCCCTACCTTTTTCATTTTAAAGTTGGAAGGAGGGAGAAGTAGTAAAAAAATGAAAGCAGATAGGAACAGATATGAACTCATGTTTTTCTTAAGTACTTTTCTATATCAGTTCAGGGCTAGTCTGCAGCTGCAGAAAATAATCGCAAGAGACATTAGTGATCTTGCACCCAGTTTAGTGTTGTATATCCTAAAAAATGCTCCCTATTGCTATTTTACATCTTATGCCTCCCTCCCCCTTGAATCTTTCTTGACTGACTTTTCACACATGGCCTGAAAAGATGTAGCAGATTAAAACATCTCCGGGTCAAGTGGCACCTTTTAACTCCCACTGTGAAAGTTATTCTCAAATTATTACATGTTTCTGTTCCGGAACACAGCTGCCTGTGCCACCTACAGCATTACTAACATTTATTATCCCTTTTCACCAGCACCTACTAGCTGATCAGGAGACTTTCAAACCTTTCACTTAAACTCAGTCATAAGTGTCAGTCAAAGCTGCAGAAATTCAATGTGTAGTAGAATGAGATCTTCTACTCTTGCAGAAGTGTGTGGTCAATGTGCAGTCCATTACACTGCAGTAGATTTCCATGTGGCCATACAGGACACATCTGTCTTTAATAATTCTGTTCAGTTAAAAATAGGCAATGTGTGTCTGTTTTATTTATTTTGAAAAAAAAATACTGAAGAAAATGTAATTTTTTTTTACATGGAAGTTACAGATATTATATATTTATTTATTTTAGGCAACCAGTGTTCACTGTGATTTTAGCCTTCCTTTCTCTGCAGTGGTGATAATTGCACAGGAGTCAGTCAAGTGTAAGTGAAAACCTACAGGAGCAAATCTGACTCTGGATATTTGAGGCCATCAAGATCAGGAGGGTGTGTTTGGGATTTGTGTAACAGCACAAACGAGACCTGTTGAGTCAACTGTGGCAAAGGCAAGAGGTCTCTTAAACAGTGACCTTTCAATCTGTGTGGTCAGAAATGTTAAGTTTGAAAAGCTGTGCTGAAATAAGGTAGAATATTGATCGTTGGTTTGTGCCTCGTGTGCTTGCAGGCTGAGTAAAGAGCATCAGACAAATCTCAGGCTTCTCCTCTGCCTCCAGTACTTCAATATTCTTAACAAGAGAATAATATTCAGACATGCCTTCCTCCTCTTAGTTTCATACAGGGGAAGGGGAGAACCCAAATGTTAGCTTTTTCGTGCCTTCAGAGTGCCTTCAGATGTATCAATGGAGAAATGGTCCAACACAATGAGATTCCCTGAGAGGAAAGCTGTGAATGACCCACAGCTGGTGGGTGCCTCCTTTGCATACCTGTCAGCATCTAGCTTTCAATCCCTTTGACTCAATCAGCACTCATTGGCTGTGAATCAGTCTCAAGATGGTCATTCCTTGGACTACAAAGGTCTTTGGATTCTGCATCCACCAGGCAGATGGCATTACCAGCTACAGGAATCCATCCAGGGTTATTATCTCAGCATCCAATACATTATCTGCTTGGACATTTTCTTTTTCTTTTTTTTTTTTTCCCCCTCTTAATGTCATGCAAATGCAGCAGGTTTTTCCTTATAAATTAACAGCAAGAACAATTTGTTTTCAAATGTGCTTGGTACATTTGTACAAAGTGTAGACTTCAAGTGTAAAATGTGGTGGGTAGAACAACCTACTTGTGAAGCTCTCCATGCACATGGCATGTACGGGCTTCTGCCAGCACTCCAGTCCATGTAGGACTGCTGAAGTGTTTTTTTAAGTATTGTAATCATTCTGTTACCAATGGGAAGCTGAAGGTGTGTATATAAACAAGAGATGAATGTACAATGAATGTGAGAATCTAAGTAGCTAAAATAAAGCCTTAGGGGTCAATTGAGTTGATCCCATCTGGCATGGTTGTGTCCCATTCTCTATTGTTAATTCATATTCATATTTGCTATATGTAGTAGTTTCTAAATCCATAGACTACTCCTCATTTCCTCTTCCCCTCCTTCTCCTTTCTCTGCTGCTATTTGAAGCAAGTGGAGTTTGGATATCTGAATACTAAAATGAATAGGAAACCGAAGGCAGTCGGAGTGTGAGGTAGCATTTATTTATTTTTAACCCCCCAAATGGATTTTCTGTAGATGTCATAGGTTTCAGCTCTATTGGCAAACTTGAATTGCAGTCTTACCCACCCCCTGCTCTGAAAGAGACACAAGAAGGGGAGGAAGAGAGGGCTGAAGGTGTATGTGCCAGCTCACACATGCCAGGCTCTCTCTCTGTCTCCTTCCCCTTTGCCTGCCAGCCTCCTACGAAGTGTTCCAGGGCTGTCTGTACAGGGCACCAGGTAACCTGCTGTGCTTTTTTTTTTTGATAGTAAAGAACTCTGCTGTGTTTTTCCACTCTCAGAATTAGGGGAATGATATTCTGGTTCTGTAGCATCTACTTTTTCAGTCTGCTGTGGCCTTACTGATACAAGTATTGTCTCTGTAGGATGTGGTTCCTGCTGGACTCATCTCTTCTGGGTCTGTGCAAAAGAGAAAAGAACTGTTAGATCTGTATGAACATTTTCCTTTTGCTTTCAGTAAAGTCTTTAAGAGACTTGAACTGTT
>VYZP01032284.1:0-56307 GCA_013400635.1 Hypocryptadius cinnamomeus | reverse complement strand
CGGGCTGCACCGCCGGCATGGCGGGACGCACGGCAGGCAGGGCTGCAGCAAAGCGGTGCCTGTGTTAGGTTGTTCCCAAGGGGAATTTGATCGCTGTGTGTACTCCTGGGAGGCCTTTGGTGTCGTGCCTGGCCAACGCTAAGGGGAGCGGTCTGGGTTTTCCCGGCCTTTTCCCGATGGGCATCTGGAGCACGCCAGGTCGCTGAAAGCGCCTCCGAGTGATGTCCGCTGTAGTAGCTCAAGTCATGTCCTGGCCTGAAATTACATATGTTTGTAACAGAAATAGTAAAGTTGTTGTCACGTGTGGCTGTATGAGAAAGCACCACGAAAAAGGTAGGTCGAGGGATAAAGGAATGCTGAATATTATCTGTTGGAGCGCCCTGAACGGGTGTACCGTTCGGTTTAAGATTTTAATAGCAAGAAAAAGATGAAGAGACATGAAGTTTTCAGATAAGGGAAACAAATAACGTGAAATCCGCAAGTTTTTATGGGGTAGGGTTGTAAAACATGTGAATGATATAAAAAAGAGCCCAAACATCCCTTCTTAAATCTCATTGTTTTATGCTAAATATGTACAATCTATGAAACCTCTGAATTCAAACCAGAGTCTTGAAAATAAATGTCATCAGGTTCACCTTGGTATGTCTGAGGCCACATTATATTCAGGTGTGTTTTTTGGACAGTGGAGTTTGGAAGTGTTTTAGAGTTTGAGGAGGAGGAGGCAATGAAGACAGACAAGCATGCAAAGATCAGAGTATAGTTTGAAAATCCAGTGGTATTTGGTGACTTAATGCATCCCTAGGGATCCCTCACCACAGCTCCAGGTGAAATCAGTGAGCTATAAAGTAGAGCCAGGAGAAGCCCAGGCCTGAAATGGATTAAACTCTTCCACTTCCCATTCCACTTTCTCTGGAACTGCCCAGTGAGCAGGATCAACTGGGGGTTCCCCACCCCCAGTTCTAGAAGAGAAACAATCCAGTGTCCGAACTGTCCACGCAGGGGTTAGTTGTGCTGCAGAGTGGCACAGGGGAGGGTGTGAAGCTGTGATGTCAGAAGGAGAGATGGAGCCATGGCACTCTCCTTTTGGAAATAGGAACTCTTAAGTTTATCCATCTTGTGCTGCTGGTGGAGAGTGATTTGTGACTGCTGTGTGGGAAAGAGGAAGGGGAGTGTAGGAATGAAGGCAAAAGTGTCCTTCATTTTTGTTCTCCAAGTTCTTTATCTTATTTTTTGCAAAATTAATTGGTAATCTTCAATTTTGAGTATCTGGTCTTCCCCTTCTTCCATGTAAAGATTGGGGAGTACTGGATATTGTCACAAAGCCAAAAAAAACATACAGAATTATGCTACATTTTTTGCTCCCAAAACTATAGAATAATTTGTTTTAAAAATATGTTTTTGTTAATCTCTTTTGTTTTTCCATCTTTCAGGTTCAGTAAGTAGAAGAGGCAGGACACCACAGTTTGTAAGATCAGTAAGTACTGAAATTTATAGGTAGCTCAGGTGTTTGGGAAAGTTTTCTAGGCTGTGTGTTGTGTCAGTTTGCCCAGCAGCCTGTTCTGCAGTCAGACCCTGGTGAAACAATCCCCTGGGACCATTCCAGGCCAGCACCTGCCTTCTGTAACCTTTTCAGTCTATGTTATCAAAAATATAACACTAAGCTGATGGTTAACTTGCACTGACACCATGTAGTGCAGGTCTGAAAAGTAACTTAAAAGTTGTATTTCCAATAACCCAGACATGTCAATGTTGTTTTCAGACTGAGTTTACAGGATTTGTGGTGCTTGCTTTCTGGCATAAAGCTTTTCTAAGAGCATTTGACTGAAATAACGGTCAGTTTTTGGAGGGTATAAGCTATTTTTGCAATGTACTGGTACATTGTCCCTGCACTGGAATTTCTATGGCAGGAAAATTCAGCATTATTAATTATGAAGTGTTCCACACCTACAGAATTCCAGAATTTTAGAGCTCATTGTCTTGTCCCCCACCACACTTCAGGCCCTTTAGGAAATAGAATTTGCAATTCTGTACTGGTTTGATTCCCCCTCCTGATTTATCCCAAGGCAGGAAGATGGCAAGTTCTTCCTAAGCATCACTGCCATCAAATGCAGTGGAAGATTGGGAAAGGCTCTCTGCTAAAAATTCCTCTACAAATCAGCACTAACTTTGGCTGTAAAGGTGTTTTGAAATGTCCAGCTGTGGGAATTGGTTCTTGAAATCATTGTTTGATGTGTTGATCCTGCCTTGTCTTGTATCCCATGTATCTCCTGTCCCACCTGTCCCCTTTTCCCTTGATCAGGCTGCACCCCCCAGGACGGAGAGGATGGCTGTGGATCAGGACTGGAGCAGTGTGTACCCAACAGCAGCTGCCTTCAAACCTGCCTCTGTGCCTCTCCCAATCCGAATGGGTTACCCAGTGAAGAGAGGAGTGCCTCCACCAAAAGAAGGCAACCTGGAGCTTATCAAGGTAAAACATGTGCCATGGCTGGGGGGTCACTTTTAAAGTCACTGTTCACTAAGGCTGCCCTGCTTTGATTGGAATATTTGTCTTGGAGACTGCTTTCTGCTATTAAGTCACATAATCCTCTCAAGTTTCTAAGTGGTAACAAATATAAAGTTAATTGACAAGTAAATGATATCAGGAGACTTTTTAGGATGATCATGCCTGTGGCTTTTGTCACAGAGTTAAGTCTTTCCCTAAATCAGACTTGAGAAGAGTCTGCTTAAGTGAATATTTCCTTAAGCATATTATACTGCCTTAGCAAGTGTGAAAAGTGTAATCAGATTTCAGTAATGCCCATTTACTTCTGATCAGACAAAAAGCTATTATTTTGGTAACTTTTAATGTGTCTGTTTCAGATCCCCAATTTTTTGCATCTTACTCCTCCTGCAGTTAAGAAGCACTGTGCAGCTCTTAAAGGTGAGAGTGGGGGGTTGAGGGTTTTTTTTGGGTTGGTTTTGTTTGTTTGTTTAGTTGTTTGTTTTTTTTCTTTTTAAACCATCTCTGGAAGTTTTCAGACAAAGCAAGATGTAACTGTGTGTGATGGAGGTGAGGCATGGTACACTTGTGGAGCTGGCTATTCAGCTGGCTGTGGCTGGTACTGTCTATTTTCCTGCTGCTGCCAGGAGTCATCCAGGTGGTAGCAGGTAAGTCTCAGGATGTTGTCAGCACAAGAGTAAGACTGAATGAATTACTTTTGCACAAGACCTTGCTTGAACTGATGAGTTGATAGTTCAGTGCTTTACAGAAGGTGAGTGATGAATGCGACTCAGTTCTCAGAGAACTCTCTGATTGAACCAGGCTTCAGTCAGTAGCCATTATGGGCTGCATTTAATGACCAAAGAGCTATTAATATGAGACCCTCTCTGAGAGCAGGGTCTGCTGGGGAGATACAGGATTTACTGGAGACCAGGAGCATCCTTCCACCCAGCAAACCTGTGAGGGGAACCTGATGAACTCAGGCAAAGGAAGCCTGTTTTGTGATGAGGGTGGTGAGACACTGGAAGAGCTTGCACAGTGAACCTGTGGATACCCCATCCTGGAAGTGTTCAAGCTCAGGTTGGACAGGGCTTTGAGCAGCTGGATCTAGTAAAAAATCCCCATAGCAGGAGGGTCACTTCCAACCCAAACCATTCTATGATCCTGTTTGGCAGTTGTGAGACTGCATCTGCAGTGCTGTATCCTGTTTTGGGGAAGCCAGTACAAAGAGAGACATGGCAATACAGGAGCAAGTCCAGCAGAAACACTGCTGTTACCTAAATGAGTATGGTTTCTAAGACTAGTACTTTTAAAAACATATATTGCAGTACATTTGAAAGAAAAAAAACCCAGCCAAATATACCAGAGGTACAGGTCTATAATATACAGATATTACTTGGAGTGTTTTTCTCTTTATTGTACAGATTTCTGCACTGAATGGCCAAGTGCTCTGGACAGTGATGAGAAATGTGAGCAGCATTTTCCCATTGAAATTGAAACAGTAGATTATGTTTCTTCAGGGACTTCTATTCGGAATCCCAAAGCAAGAGTGGTGACCTTAAGAGTAAGTAGTAGTTTTGGTAAACAGCCTTTGTTTCAAACCCCTAAATGCTTGGCTTTCTTTTCCAAACATGCAAGTGCGATCTTCTGTAAGGAAATGAGAGAAATGGAGAGAATTCAAAATCACACAGACGTGAGTACGTCTGTGTGTTGCTGACCAAATCTGTCCATTCATATTCACTGGCCTTGGGACTTGTAAGGCATTGTGGGGATGTGGGGATGCTATGCAGGTATATATTGTTTGAATACTCACATTATTCTTCCCTTATGTTAAGACTTCATTGTGATACAATCCGAAGAAATTCTGCAAATGCATCCTGAATAGCTCTCCTTGATAGAAGATCTGCCTGTCTCAAGTAGTTCCAGAGTTCAGAGTTTGGATTTTCCAAGGAATTAAAGTTGTTTTCTCCTTTTCTTGAAGGTTAAGCTTTCTAACCTGAATTTGGATGACCATGCAAAGAAGAAGCTCATTAAGCTTGTGGGAGAGCGGTACTGTCAGGAGACAGATGTGCTCACAATTACAACAGACAGGTGAGCTGCCAGAAGGAAACAAAAGTATTGTAGCAATGCCCACAGCCAAGCAAGGACTGGTGTCTTCCAGTAATATCAGTTATTTCCTTGGTGAACTGTTATAATTTAAGGCTAAAATGGGACTTAGTTTACACTACTCCTGTTATTAACTTTTAAAAACACGTTTTAAAAGAGTTCAGACTTAATGTATGTTGAATTCCGCTTTGGCACAGGGGGCAAAGAAGTTTCTGACGTCTCCAGAAGATTTGTAAATCCTTGGATATTGTACATTTTCCTGCTGCCTTGCAGCTGCCCATTCTCCTGTGTTATTACTCAAGCCTCCATGATATTATTCTTGGTTGTGTGTAAGTGAGAAGTACACAGGAATCAACCACTCATTACCTAAGATTCCCTACATTACACAGTAGAAAATGTGATGGTAGGTTTTAACCTTTTGTTCAGAAAAATGTTTCTGCATTTCCAGGTGTCCCCTAAGAAGACAGAACTATGATTATGGCATGCACCTGCTCACAGTTCTGTACCACGAATCCTGGGTAAGCAGTTGTGTGTGGACTCTCTAAATGTGCTCTCTGTCATATTTTAAAGTAAATTACCTTACAACTCTATTCTCTTCCAACTCATTTTGCTTCAAATTCAACCAAGAGAACATTTTGCCGGATTCCAAACTCCTATCTGTTAATTAGAATATGTCTTTTCTTTTACTCTTCCTGGGCTGCAGTAAATCATGGCTGTAATTTGGAAGTGTTCTTCTTGAATGCTCTCTCACATATCTTGTCTCAAGCTGACTGCTTTTCTGAGCTCCCTCTTGCTCAGAAAAGGGACAGCCTTCCCACTTTCTGACTACAGATGTTCCTTTCATAGGGAATTCTTCACACTTATCTCCTGTATTTTTGTGGTTGGGTTGGTGCCCTTCAACAATTAAAAGGGCATTTTTTACAGAAAACAAGTGAGCAGTCTGAACTGAAATTGTTGTTGTTGGAAATCCATAGTAATGTTTTGGATGACTGAACTTTGTTCAAATGTCCCATGTCACTATCCCATTGTTTGAGACAGACAAAGCCTTCATCATCTCCATATGTCACTCTTACAGAAGTTGTACCTTATCCACTGCTAAATTCATACTTACTGTTTTCAGTTGTTCTAGAGTAGGAAATGTCTGTATTTAGCATTTTTTATGAATTGTTCTTGATTTTGATCACTGCAGTGCTGATGTTAAGAACATCCTAAGGAAGATGAGATATATTTCCCTTTCAGTGGCAGTTATCTTGAAGGATAATTTTGTAATTGTAGAGTGCATCAAATTAAATAGGTGGTGAAAGATAACATTTGCTGTAGATTTCAAGTACACATGGATGTTTTTTTCCCCAACAGCATCATATTGCATTACAAATCTTAAATTAATGGCAGACTGGTTTCCAGTATTAAGCAATGACAAGAGAGCCACAGTGCTCACTTTAATAACTTCAGACAAACACCACAGCTATGCTGGGCTCCAGCTTTAATTAGTGCTGGCAGACAGGGCTATGCAATATTGATATGGGAGTATTCAGTGTGTATTGAATATGCACAAGTCTCTTGCACTTTTATTACCTTTCATCCTTCACATTAATATTTGATGAGTTCGTCAATCAGTTGTAATTGTCTTTGATTCCCATGAAAGATTAATGGTTTCCTGAGACATGGGTTTTTATTTTGTGTGACATGTTTTATTTTGTGGCATGGTTTTTCCCCCCTGATCAGGGATAATGCCTTTTAATAACTTGCTGAAAGATAGTTTGGATCCATTTTGTAAACCATGAGCAAACAGTGTGTGGTTTATTTTCATTTACATGAACTTTAACATTGGAGGGGGACAGACAGGGCCTGGCCTTCCATTTAGGCAGAAACATCAGTCCTGTTTGCAGAACTAATTGTAGGATTTGATGACTTTCCCAGCAGAGTAGTGCCACACTGCTAATGCATGTGGCTGATGGAATTGAATCAAAAGATGAGGGCAGTGTGCTATTCTTGCTGAGTGGAGGAAAGCTGGATCCATGTAACTTCTGCCCTCAAGCCTGAAAACTTTGCCCATGATCTCTTTAAATGTGGCAGAACTCCTATGATTTATGGTAATATCTGGATTACTGCATTTTGTCAATTGGAAACATGTATGGGGGAAATGTTATATGCAGATATACATCAGGAAATGGAATTTCAAGTGTAATTATGTTTTAGTTGCCAGTGATGCATCATCCTTTTATTACAGTTACAAATGCAGTATCAGACCCATGAGTTCAGTTATTTTAAAACAGTCTTAAAAGTCTTCAAAACCCAAGAATGTTCATTTATTTTCTTATTCTAAAATACTTGGACATGTTTTGCTTCCTGTTTACTAGCTGTCTGGTTATTAATCAGATATTTGTGTTTTATTAGCTTTCAGAATGTATTAATTAGATGGTTGACTTGCTCCAATTAGTAAGAATTGAATTTCTCTTCTTTGGACTTCTTCTGTGATTCCTTTCACATTATCTCCCAGGATTGTGCCTGGATTGAATTAATCAGTGAAAGACTGAGCTACATGAATGGATTATGAATCAGCAGCTTAACCAGTTGTATTTTTGCTGCCTTCAAATGCTGGTACTGCTCGAATGCTGTAACATCACTCCTGCTGTAACAACACATGGATGTATGTTTATGGTATAAGTGGTTTTTAAAGAGTTTGAGTTTGCTGCCCTCGAGTGGTTGAAAGGATCATGGATGGATTTCTTCACACAGCTTGGATTAATAGTTTATCACTCAAAAGTCCAGTTCTGTCAGGAGTTGAAAGCAGGAATGAGAAGCAAATGCAGCACAAAGTCAATTTTCCAGTAAGGAAAAACATTAGGAGTAATTAAATTTTTATTTCTCCAATTCCATGTGGTGTTTCAGCATACAGAGGATGAGGGAGAGCGAAGGATCTCAATTCAGCCTTGCTAATCTGGGATCTTGAAAGATTACTAAAAAGTTGTCCTGGATTTTCCATTCTCCACTACTTCTTACAGTAAGAAACAGAAATGTGAGGGAAGGAGAAAAAATGAAGAATGGGCAGACAGCATGGCACTGGAGGCTTAACTAAAATTTATCAACCCTGCAGCTGTACAGCTTGATTGAATTTCAGGGGAACTACTTTTGCGTTTCTTTTTAGAGCTTTCAGTGGCAAGGCACTGGTGGGATGCAGTGTCTGTGTTTGCATGCTGAATGGATATTTTTACATGACCACTGATGATAACACTCAAATCCATCATACAGCTTTTCTTTAGGCTTCATCTTCATTTTTTTCAACTACAGTCATTTTAAGCCATTCCAAATAAACATAATTTTTACCAATTCAGGTCATGGCAGTAATACTTGGTAACAGCAGAATTTTGCAGTTTCATAGTGGGAGTTTACCTTGTAATTCAGCATAAAATATGTGGAAAGGATATGAGTCCACTGTTGAAACCTAAGCAGGTCTCTGGCTACTTAGGATTCCAAAGTTCATGTTAGGAACACTCAGGATGTTATGACATGGGGGTTGTAGAGTTGCAGTGGCAGGTGGAGGAGGCACTCAAGTCTTGCTGAAGCTCCCTGGGCACTTTAGTATCACTGAAGGTGTTCAGGGTGAAGCTCCTGACTTGGGGACCTTAGAACAATGAAGGGTGGTGTAACTGTGCCCTCCCTGCCTAGAACAGGCTTCTCTCTCAGTGTGGTTTAAGTAATGCAGACTGGGGCTGAAATGAGGCTGGTCTCTCAGTGTTGGAATATGTCCTTTGTTTTGAGCCATGGATTCCGTTGCATGCTCACCAGAATCAGTCAGCTGAGAGAGTCCTCATCAGTAATGGGAGCCAGAAAAGGTAAAGCTAAAGTGGCTTTATCCATATTCTCTGAGTTCAAACATTTAAAATCAAATAAGGGAGGTTTCCTGACAGGAAATGTGTATTCTAATAGAAGAAGGTTGCACTTTTTTTTTGTACCTCTTGGAACCAAAAAGGATGAGCATTCCAGCAAAAGGTTGAATTAGGAATTGTCTTTGTAATGTTTCTGACTGTAGTAAGCTTTTTGCAATACCTTGTGCTTAGGCTCCATGTTTATTGTTGCTGGAGGAACAAGGCTCCTTTTTGATGCAGAAATACAATTTTTGAGGCTGTTCAATTTTCAGTCTGTGTTGGAGTGAAACAAAGTCTCGTGGGGCATAGACATTAATAAACTGAACAGAAAATCATCAGACTTGGATTTTTAATATCACTGCTCTCTCTTGATGAGATCAAAATGTTATCTGGTCAGCCTTCCAAAAACAAAGTGAGGTAGATAAATACCTTACAAATGACCCTTTCAGAAACCTAGATTTTCCAGAAAATGCATGCAGCTGCTCCAGCCTAGAGAAATTAGATATTGTCCTTAGTTTTGAAAGAGACTGATGGCAACTTTCCCGAGTTAGTTACAGAGCCAGAGACTAAACTTGAGAGCATCATTAATTATGACAGCATCATTAATTATGGGAGCATCTCTTATGTAGTATTAGTCTTTGGGGCAGAGTTCTGTTTTTGTTTCTCTGCTTGTTCTCCTTTTCACGTTTGTACCTCACTGGAATTTTTATCCTCATAGTTTCTCTTGATTTTCCCTTGACCCTCTAGAGGTCCTACCTGTCCTGTGCCATTGCTGTGTCCTAGAAAATACAGTTCTGCTTGTTCAGAAGAATGGATTTTAACTTATTCCACATCACCAAATAATTAGAATCTCTGTATCCAGTCTCGTATGATACAAATAGGTTTTGCCTTTCTACAAACTTCTGTTGATATTTCTAAGTTGTTAATTAAATAGTACAGATTAAAGTGTATTATATCCAAAGAGATAAGCACATAATTGTTTTGGTAACTCCTCTTAGGATTGAAGGTTCCCAGTGGCTTGGAAAACGTTAGCATAGCTGTCATTTGTTAGCTGAAAATCTAATATTATTGTACCACACAGAGCATCTTTTATTTTGATGCAATACAAAGATATAGGTGTATTTATTCCAGGCTATATAGAGTTTGAAATTCGACTTGGCATTTTAGAAACTTTGCTTCCCCTAAAAAATAATCCTTTTAAAATACCTAGTTTTTGCTAAACAGCATTAAATATTTAACTGTTCAAACCATTGACAAGAAAATTAACCAACATGAGTCCTGTTTTTAATTGCCTTCAAGATTTCTGTGTGCCACTAGAGAAATTTTAGTTAAAATGTTTTTCCCAAAAGGAAGATTAGGGAACTGGAAATTTTAAGCCTCTGTATCACTGCAGCAACAAAATTGTGCAAGTTGAGCAGGCAGAAAAAATCCCAAGCACACTGACGGTGAAATGCCTGCTTAAGAGATCCCAAATTCTTTCCTTTCTTCTGCATTTTAAGGTACCATATAAAGTGAAGCCTTTTGTTAATGGCTTACATATAAAAAGCAACTTCACTTTCCAAAGTCTATTTTAGCATTCATATTCTTTCAGAATTCAGATTAAGCATTGTAAAGGTTTGTAAATCTACCAAAATACTGGATTAAACTGTAGCATAAAAGATTTGCTTAGAAACAAATCCCTATTATGTTTATGGCATTGAAAAAATAATTCTTTATCTTTGCATTAGGAAGTAAGAAAGTAGCCTTTTATGCCTCTTTAGTCATAGGTTTAGATCTTTGACTTTATATGGAAAATTGTTTTCTGGTGTTTTGGTTTGGGGTTTTTTTGATTCTTATTGTAATTTTTTTAAGAGGAAAAGGTTGAAAGTATCAGCTGGGTGCATCTTTAGCCAAGCTGGATAATACTGAGATTCTGTCTTATGTGTGATAGAATGAGGAAACCATTTTTAGAGAATTCTTATTTTTAACCTGGTTCACAAAGTGGGGATTCTAGGAAGATGTTACACAATATCACACTGGGATTCCACTTCTCACAGTTTTATTCTCATTTTTTAAGACTGCAGTTTTAAAACTGGTGAACAGTTTTTAACATGTTCACTGACATGTTAAATCTGCAGGGGACAAAAATAATTCAACTAATAAAATTTGAGTGATAATGACCTAATTTTTGAACTTTATTTAATTGTCCTTATTAGTTTTATTCATAACACTTTAAATTGAGACTGCAACATGTGTAACATTTCCACTGTCCAGGCTTCATGGTGCTTGTCTACCTAGAGTATGTTTCCAATTGCCTGTATAATTCTACAGTCACTTTTTTCTTGCAATAAATTCTCTTGAAAAGATATCAAAGTTTCAATGGATACAGTTTGCAAAAACGGATGGATTTGGAAATCTCCCCCTACTGTCAAATCCCTTCCTGCCTTCCCCCTCACCTCCCACCACACAGTCAAGATTTTATTTTAAAATCTATGTTGACATCATCATTCTGCTGGGAAAGATTCCAAGAAAGAAGTACTCAACAGTTGCTTTAAAATCTTGCTTTGCTCACAAGAGGTAGGGATATCTTAATCTGTTTATCAGCATGCATCTCCAGACCCTGTGAGTTGCTGTGTACAGAGAAGGATATTCCTGAAGAGATAAATGTAATACTGTTATTAGTCCTTGTTGTCTCTGCTATGACTTAGAGGTGTTTAAAAGCCTCACAGGGGTCTTTTGTTTGAACTTCAGACATGAGTTTGGTTCAGGGAGTGACCAGCAGTGATACCCATATTCCCTTACTCCTGAGAAACCCTATCCCTGTGAGAGAGGCTTTGGCTTGAAAATTCTGTTGGAGTTCAAGGGAAAAAATGTCTTGGATAGCCACTCTGCAGATAACCAGGGGATGTGTAAAGCAGGATGATGCTGTTAATTTAAAACTTTAAATCCCTGCCCTGGATTGCAGGGTTTGTCAAACAGACAAGGAACACTTCACTGTGCCCACTTGTTCCATTAATGTTTCAGCAGTACAGGGCTACAGGATGTCCTTTTGTTCCTGTTTTTCCCCTGCAGAAATTGAGTGAGGTCCTTTTACTCCTGTGCTTTATTGTGTCCAGGGTTTAATGTCAGTCATATGAACCTTTGAGCAGTGTGAATTGCTGCTTCTGACTAAACATTTGGACTCAGGCTCAAAAGACAAGAGATGCCATTTACCAGGTGCAGGACACAGCAGTTGGGAAAGTGTTTTAAATTCAGATAGAGGAACCCAAGCACACAAGAGTTGCAGGGTGAAAAAAAATCTTGGGGCTTAATTAAAGGTTGTTGAATAATGTGGTTTGACTGCAGCAGCCTTGATGCTTAGTGGAAAGAATAATCTTTAAATAAACAAATGAAAAACAATACCAACACACACACCCCACCATACCTCCTTCCCAGAAAAGAAACAACAAACAAAACATACCCTGAACAACAACAAAAAAAACCTTCCTCCCCTGACTTGCAAGATGTTTTTTTGGATCTGCATAGCACAGCTAAAAATTTATTGAAGAGCCCTTTTTGGCAAGTGATTTTAGAAAAGACAAAATTGGTGTGATGTAAAGGCTTTACTATAAGGTTTCTTTGAATATATTTCCAGAGAAATGCAAGTTTTATTTAGGCATGATTTTATAACAATTGTAAGAAAAACATGAATAGCAGAGCTAAACCCAAAATACTTCAAATTGTGATTCTTACATAGGTGAGGTAATATTATGATATGACGTTTTGGTTACATCAGTAAAGTACTAAATAATTATAAATACTCAAACATACAGCCTGCAATATACAAAAATGCAAATATATCACTGAAGCATCTGTATTTATCAAAATACAATAAAAAATAGCAGGTTACAACATTTGAAATATTCCTTAAAGATTCTTTCAAGGCCTGCTGGAGAGATGTTGAAAGACAGAATTGATACAGAACAAGTGTGTTTACAGGCACTGGGATGGTGTCTTCTGTCAGTGCCCTACTTGTGATCCTGTCTAATTTTGCAGCACTGATTAGGTAAAGATCAGCACCTTGTGGATAGAGATTCTATTGTGCAGTGTATTTTGTAGGAAGAAGAAATGGATTTGTTGGTAGTGCTTTTCTTCCTGAATCACATCATGGGTTACTTGTTAGGCACTGTCTCACTTGCCCCCAACCAGCCAGCGTAGCCAGACCAGAACCCTCTGCTAGGGACATAATAGCTGGGTGGCTGCTTCCAGAACTGCAGTGTTGAGGGCTCTTTAAATTTACCACTTTTGCAGGGTTTTTAGTTATTCATTATGTACAGTCCATAAGCTTTTTCTCCCATTCTGACTCAGCCAGTTGTATCTGCCAGATACAGGAAGAACTTGATGAGTGGGACAAAGGAGTTCATCCTGCTCATACAGGCTTGAGTTACAAGCCTTGCACTCTAGAGGAGGAAATACCTTCCACCATGAATGCAATTTTTAAAGGGAATCGTTATGAGAGATCAATTTCTTCAAATTATTGTTGCTTTGTTTCAGTCTTGGGTAGTGTTTAAGGTTGTGCATTTTCTTTCAGAAAACTGAGAAGTGGGAGAGCGAGAAGTCTGAGGAAGACATGGAAGAGTATATCTGGGAAAACAGTCGCTCTCAGAAAAATGCCTTGGACACACTGCTTCGAATAAAAGCCTCAGAGAATGTCAGTAATGTCACTAAGGAGGAGCTGCTGGCATCTGATGTGGTTAAGAATTACAGAAACTCAGTCATTGCGCTTAAAAATGAAGGTGAAACAGAAAGTAACATGTCTCAGTACAAAGAATCTGTGAAGAAACTACTAAATATACAAGCATGAGAAGAGCAGATCTGCAGGTACACCTGATCATTACAGAGATGTTCAACTACTGCGTTAGTATTTCTAATGATATGGATGTATAATTATTCAGGATTTGAGCCAAAAAATGAAACTTCACTATGAGTTAAGTCCTGTCCATGAATCTTGTCCTTTGAATAAAGTATGTTTGCATTCATACTGGTAACTTGAATGTTTTATTCTGTGTTCTGTTAGCATGATCAGTTCAGTCCCCTGCTTAATCACATTCTGATTTCTCACTCTTCTTTGGGCATTTAACCTAGAGCAACAATGTTAAAACTAATGAAATTAGTTAATACTTCCAGTTCCATTAATTAGAAGTCTGAAAATTGGGAGCTTTAAATGCTTTTCAAATGCCATTCAGATTTTTGCCTATATGTAAAATGAGTCTGACTTGGAGAGGAGTTGAAGCACTCTGGACAGTTGAGTCTCTCAGTTATTGTGAGGGCAAACAAATATCCTGTGTAAAAGCACCTGCCTCTAAAATAATGGAGTAAGATAAGGTGGAAAATGGCATGGTAGTGGGAAGGTGAACCAGCAGTTGTTGAGAAGATCCCAGAGTACCTGGGACAGGAAGAATGATGAGAGTTGGTGAGGTGAGTTTGTAACTAAATAGGAATGGACTGAGCCTTGTTACCCTCAGGCCTGCTGACTTCTCTCTTGAATGTACCCAGGCTTTTCAAGGAAAGAAGAAAGTTTGTAGCATCCTATGTAGCATAGAGAAAGGATTATATGGATGTTTATCTTATATTTGATAATTTGTAATTGAAAGAAATTGATTTAAAACTCTGGAATCACAATTTTATTGCCTTCTCACGATTAAGAAAAAAAACCCTACCAAACCTTGAAAGGACATAAATAAATCTTACTTTTATTCTACCTTCCTGGCTTAGTAAAATTTCAACTTAGAGAGAAAGTCATTCTCTAAAAGGGGCAAAGGGAGTTAAGGATTCTGCATACCTATAAAAGAGCTGCCCATGCCAGCAGCTCGTTGAGCAGAAGCAATGTAAGAATAAAGACATTGAAAGCTGAGGGGAATTGATTCCTGCAACATTCTGTGTGCTGGACTCACTGCCTGCTAGGATTTCTCACTGTGTGCTCTGTGTGTACATACAGCCAAGGAGTGCATCTGTTCCCACTGCCAAAACACTGTCAGTTTAGGAAAGATTCTTCTTAGGTCAGGATTGTTTTCATATAGTGAGAGACCGAGTTTAATGCAGCATTTTAATTCCTATGAGAAGTTGCCAGAGCTGTACTAAGACTAAAAATATTTGTCCTGTAATCCCAATTTTGCACTGACTGACCTGGTTCTTTAGTAGCCTTCCTTGTGGATGTGTATTAATGTAAAGTTTTAGCAGAAGCTTAATATGGGGAAAGTTTCAGCTGTTATCAGGTTGCTCCTTTATCCAGGGACCATGAGGGTAATGTTTAAAATTCCCATTTGAAAAAGGAACATCTGTGTAATTCCAAATCTTCTCTGAACAGCCATGAAACCAAAACAACTGAGGAAGTAAGTGCAGTTTGGCTCAAGAGAGTGGGGCCTGAAGTTGTGCCTGGCTCTGTTCCAGAGGCAGTTTGGTTCTAGTATGTGCACAGGAGAAATGTTTCCTTAATTAGCTTTGTCAGTGCCTGCACAAGGGCTGCCCTAGGAGCCAGCCTGGGGAGTACAAGGCTGGCAGGAGTGAGGCCCTGAAATGTCTAAAGAAATCCCAAATCCATAAGTTTGCTTTTCTCCAGAAAGCTGTCCTTCTGTACTCAGGACATGTGAGCACCTGAGAAAATCCTCTGCAGCAGAGGACATCCCAGTTTTCCTTTGCTTTTCATGGAATGGACTTAAGCAGAACTCTGGAAGTCATGGCTGAAACAACAATTTGACCTTATCAATAGTAATGTCTGGTAGAAAGAACAGCACAGCAAGGGAAACTGACTTTTTCATTAGCTTCACAGCTAATTGATGGAAAACCTAAAGTGCACAGGCTTCTCCAGCTCTCTCTGAAGTGTTCAAACCTAACTTATGTACATCCTATAAATGTTTCAAGTAATACAGGCAGGATTTAAGGTGACTGTCTCCTGAGCACCAACTGTCTCTCCCAAAAACAAATGATGCCTACTGGCCAAGAGCAGTGTGGGATAAAACTCAAACTTACACTTGTGATTTTTACTGATGGTTTCTATGTTACAGTACAGAACTTGTGTAATGCAGTGGGCAGGACAAAAGGCAGCTTGGGTGCTATTTAGAGCTCTTGGATGTTCCTCTCTGCTTTTCTGCTTCTCCCTCTAAACTGTTTGTGTTTGAAGGTGACCATTTCTCTGTGACTGTGCAGAATACCTGGAACACTGGGATCTTAACCCCTGGGGGAGCCTTCCCAACCTCAAGGATGTAAAATACAGCACATATTTTTAAGAAGTAAAGTACACATCTCTATTTTATTGTATAATACTTTTGCATCATCCATCTCTCTGGAAGCCTGTGCTGAAGTTTAAAAATTGAAGAGTTAGAGATTAAGAGACTTAGAGATTAAAGCAGCTTTGCAGCACAATAATAAACACATCTTTAGCACTTATTAATGTGTTATGTACATTACAATGTAAATGACTGAGGTGTCCATCCCTCTGTGCACACCTGTGGGAACTTTCCTTTTATTCCCCATATAAACATTCCTAAGAGTGGACATATTTTTCTCCTGTAGGCAGGCATAGTGATGCTACAAGCACAAGGAAGGGATAAAAGGACAGTTGCCTAAAAAGGGATGTGCTGTCTGCACAAATCATCTTGCTACCCATTTCTTGCTTTCCCTCATACCTAAAATGTATTTATTTATTTATTTTCTTGTGACTCTCTTAGTCTGTAATGAAATAGCTCTGCTACTGTGCTTCATATAACCCTTTTTCTGCCAATTTTTTTCCTCTCTCTGTCAACAAACCAAGAAATCTCTTCAGAACATAATCATGCTTTAATCATTCCCTGCTGTCCCAGAAGCATTTGCTCGTGGGACAGATAGCATATTTCGTCTCCTATATCTTTATCTGGTAAGAACTGAGGTCCCAGTTGCATGATATGATTCTTCACCAGAACATCACATTGAGGGTAAGACTCAGTGGAGCATCAGGGTGCACTGAAGTGCACTCTGCAGTCACTAATCTGGAGATAAAAAAAATGAAACCAGGAATGCCTGTGGCTTGCTGCAGGCAGGGCGTTGCTTTTCCGAGAGTGAAGGGAGGTGAAAACCCTCCTTTTTGAAAGCAACTGTTTAACTACCTATGACTTATTCTATTGAAAAAGAATCCTACAGCTGTATCCACCCCATAAGATAAGCTTTTCTTCATTTTTCCCTTGACTCAAGCTACTCTGGAGGGTGACTGATAGCACAGAGGAGCTAAAAAAGCTGGAGGCACTACTGATTTTGCTGTCAACTGGTGTTCTCTGGGGCACTCAGGGCACAGCTCAGCCTGAACTGGAAGAATGGACACTTAAGGACTTGGGGACATGAAATAAGTGCAAGTCTCAGGTAAGGAAGGGATTGCAATGTGACAGAACCTGTCAGTTTTACAGCTCAGCTCTGTAATATTTGTCTGAGAACAGAAATGTCTTAACAGTACAGAGTAGAAAGGTGATGGCCCACATTCACAGTTTGTTTCCACACTGACACTGTAAGAGCTAAGTTCCTTAGACAGGCTTTTGGGGCTGCAAGTTCAGCAACAGATCATAAATATATATATTATGGATTTAAGCATCTTCCCCTATCCTTGATGCATGCTTAAATCGACTTAGATAAAAAATGCATTCTTTGCAGCATTATAAATTAATAAGTGAGGGGCATTGTTTTACCATAGTGCTGCCTCAAACTGCAAATCTTACTTTGTGAAACAGGGAGGAGACCTTGTGCACTCTCCTGTCTTCAGAAACAAAAAATAAGTTGGTATTCCAAAAAAAATCCCAAGTATTAAACAACTAATTCTAGCATGAACTGTGTATGCCTGTGTAATTGAAGATAACAGAGTACTCAGCAGTGCTTGGCAAAACCCTAGGCTAAGAAAACTGAAACACATTATCCAGCTGAAACTACAGGGCAATGCTTAGGTCAAGAAAAGATAATTTTTCTAATCTAAATTAGATGAAGCTACCTGCGTGTAAATTCTGTTATCCTAAAAACTACATGCAATTATGCAGCAATAATAATTGCATGTATATTCCCAGATTTTCTGGAGAAATTATATTTGGAATGGAGTGCTGCAAGGTCTTGAAGTTTGAACTGCCTTCTTGGCAGCACTCAAGACTATAAAGTGAACACAAGCAGAATTTTAATGGCTTGAAGAAAGGCATCCAAAAGTACAGACCTAGTTCTTTACCAAGTGTTTCTCTGAATTTAGGTTTAGCCTTTCTTTGGCAGAAAACATGATTATTTTGACCATTTCAAACGAAAAGACCATTTCATAAGTCACTTGTGTATTCCTGCATTACAGGGGATGTTTATTCATTTGGTAACAAATAGACAAGTACAAAAATAACTATAGCAGGATTTCTCATCCAGTTAAATAATTCTCTGCCACACAGACATGCCAACACTGCAGCTGCACTGAACCTGGGGGAAAGTATTACAGTATTTGTCAGGCATTAATCTGCATCAGGTTATGAACCAAAATGCTTCAAACAGTGGGAGCTGTGAGTGGGTGTTTCCTACCTAAAGAGACAGGGAGTTGTGCTTCATCTGCTGAGAATTAAATCATTACCAAAATATTCTGAACTAAGTTATCACTGCTTCTGTGACAGAAGTAAGCTGGTGTATGGGGTGCATTTTTAAAACCCTGTTTGTTCCAGAGCCAGGATGGTGTTTCACAGATTACCTCTGACAGGAGCATATTTTATGAGCTGTCTGGACATGGTTGTTCTTGTCCTTACGGGTTTATAGTGACCCCTCCTGTAGCCGCAGCGCCCGGCTGTGAGGGCAACAGTGCAACAGCACAGGCAGAGCAGAGAGGAGCAAAGGACCACAGGAATCAGCCAGACCCCCAAAGCTGCAGCTTCCCAGGCAGCTGCCTCGTTATCTGACGTGGAATTCCTGCCACTGTAGCCTTTGGTTTCATTGAGGTGTTGCTTGCTGCTGTTCTGGCGAGGAAGGGTGGGCACATGGGATAACACCTGGGCAGGCTTGGGGCTCAAAGCTGCGTGTGCAATCTTGTCTGAGCTGGTGACTGACCTGCTGCTTGTCCTCTTAGCAAAAGCAATGGCTGCTGGGGAAGTTTCTGCCCTGGAATAGGCAGTACCTTCAGTTCTCTGCACTGTCAGACTCCAGCTGGAGGTGGAAGTGCTTGCTGGTAAGCCATGGCTTGTGGCAGCAGGTGGAGCTCGGAGCAGAGGAGAACCTGATGTGGTGGCATTGGGATGTTGGCATCTTCCCCCCTCAGGGGTCTTTGTGTTGTGCTGCCTCTCAGATTTACTTGCTGAGGAGTAAGCATTTGGCTCTTGGGATTTCAGTTTCTCAAAAATGAGAAGATCTGGATCAATCCCTATTGAATTAGGATAATGTTAGTTTATTGATAAAAGCTTGTCTGCACACCCACAAAAAGGATCCATGGAGACAGAGGCAGGGCAGGGAGCCCAAATAATACCCTTTGGGATTGGAGGTGTCACTGCCTGGGGTAATGGGACACCTTATGGGAGGCAAGGGATGTGCATTTTGGCATTGCACATGACTTACTATGGGATGCTTAGGGAAGGAACCAAAGGTGAGGAAAGGGTAGTGAGGGTAGGGAAATCCAGGAAAGCTCTGTGCGTGTCACGGTCTGCACCAGCAACTGGAGGGAGGCTGCACCCTGGGGGCTCAAACATCCCAGTGGCAGCAACTGTTGAGTCTGGGGTCCAGACTGAGCATCTCAGCCCAGCTGCTGGAGGACTTTGCATTGTATATACACACATATTTATATATTTTCACTAACACAAAAAGCAGGATGAGGCTTTTGGTGCTGCCTGTGTTGGGGTGTTTGCTTTATGTGTTTGTCTGCGTTACCTGTGTGCTCACGGTGCATTTGCCTAAAGAAAATAAATGTTCAGCCTTGTTACTGCTTGGGTATGGGGACATGGAGCAGTGGCAGCCTCCTCTCCCAGTCTGTCAGAGCTGGGAGGGTATTTTGGCCAATCACAGTACTGATGAGGTACTCAGAGCATGAATCTTCAGAGCAGGGTATATCTTCAAGCTCCTTTCTCACTGAGTGGAAGAAAGGGGGGGAGTATTTTCAGAAGTAGCTGTACAAATGAAAAAGGAAATAAGTCTTCATCTTTTTTAGCGTTGTGTGTTACTTCAGGAGATCATTTAGCACAGCAGCTGACCTGGTATCATTTTAACATTTCCTAGAGCTGCTCTGTTTTCAGCCTTCATAAATGAAATGCCTAATTACCTGTTGTGATGTTGTACAAAATGACATCGACTCCAGCCTTTAGAATGCAGCTTTCCAAAGCTGGGCAGGACATGTGCAGGCAGTTCCTGTTCTCATGAATGGCTCCATGGTAGAACACTGCTAGATTGCAGGAGACTGGAACCCATAAAGAACAAAGTTGAGCTTCTCAGCAGAATGACCATTGCATTTTGCATGTTATGATGTTATTTAACATCAGAAGTTCATTATATTTGCCCAGATCCCGTGGGAGGAGAGACCAGATCCTGTGGTTCTCTCATTATCATATAAACTAATTGAGCATACAGTCAAAAGAGAACTTATATTCTTATTTTACATCTGGACTAGAACAGCCATATGAGTTCTACTTCTGTATCTCATTAAATAATAACTGATTTAAAGCCCTTTGAAATGCCCTCTAATGTTTTAGTTAAGATAGTAACAAATTTTGTTTGACTATATATAACAAGGAGATTTCAAGTTACCATTTATTATCTCTGTAAGTATCCAGTGCCATGTGGGGAGATATGAGAAGAAGTTTGTTGCCGAGATAGGAACAACTTTGCTGAAATGGATGTAATTTTTCCCACCTCACATTATTTAAGTCAGAATTTGACTCTCCCCAGGATTGCTGCTGGAAGTTATTTATGTCACTGTCAGGTTGTGAAGGTCATATTTTTGCTCATAACTCAAAATATAATCTAAATTTATATTGGCTTTTTTTAGTAACTGGTACCTCACTTTCATCCTCCAAAACCTTATCCCAACCCCTTTCCAGTCTAGAGAGTTTTGAAAATTTAGGCACCACAGATATGCAATTCATGTATCCTTCTAAAATACACTCCTGTAGAGTACAAGTGCAATGTGATACAGAGAAAGTACAAGGCTTAGGACAAAGAATTTTGTTTATTTTTACTCTGAGCCTGAGTTTACCAGGCTAGAGAAAAGGGGTGGCCAGCTGAATAACTGCTATTATTTATTGCTATAACTTTAGTGTTACCTGGTTTGAATGGTATAAACATGGAATAAGAGAGTGCTTTCCCCAAGGAAAAGAATACTCTTGGATTTCAGAGAAGGACAAACTGTGTGTCCCCTCCACTCTCCCTCTCACCATGTCCTAGTCTGATGCCATCCTGCAGGAAGAGAATGCTGTTGGAATCACTGTCACTGTTTTTCCTCTATAATATAGATGGGGATGAATACTGAAGAGTTACTCTCTTAATGTTGGTATTGCCTACAAGCTTTGTAACAGATCTAAAATTGCAAAGCAGACCCTAAGATTTTAGTGTGTTCCTAGTGTAGTCTTCTGAAAAAATACAGGCTATCAATTTCCTTTCTATGGCACAACAGTTGCAATGTGCCTCTGCTTTCCTGCCTGAAAAAAAATTATAGATCCTCCTTCCACCCCCTCTATTTCTTCTTCAAGTGAAGGACTGTTTATATAAACATTACCCAAAATGGGGGGTTTAATGTGTGCCACGATCTTGCCAACAAGCACTCACCGTTGCTCAGAAGGCAGCAGGTCCTGCTGCACTGCTGGGGGGAGATTTCTGCATAACCCTTCAGCAGCTGCGCTCCCCTCCTCCGCGATTCCCGCACGTCCACCAGGAGGCCCGGGAAGCGCCGGATCCAGCAGTTCTTGTAGAAGGCAGTGGGCGAGCAGAGGCACTGGGAGTCCCCAGGCAGACCCAGCAGCAGCAGCACTTGTGCCGCTGCCAGCAGCAGAGCCATGGCCCCGTGGCAGGGCCTCAGGGAGCCGCCCTCTGCTCCAGGGCAGCACCAGCACTGCAGAGACCGTCCCTGAAAAACTGAGGATGCTGCCAGGTCTGCCAGGGGCATGAGCCAGGACAGGGGCTCCTCCAGACAATGCCCATGGCGCTGTTTGGGCAGCTGCTGAAAGAAAGCAGACATTTAATGAGCTACAGAAGATTGTAAGAGTTATTATTGCTGTTCTCTAACTTAATTATTTGGAGGTGGGTTTTGAGACACAAAAGGGACAGGCTGTTTTTAGTCATTCAGAGAACTTGTTTTTGTGGTCCCCTCCTTGTGTCTCTTGTCCTCAGACCAAGCCACGCAGACAGCCTTGATTTGGTGAATAACAGCAAGCTCAGCACCTTGTTCCACCTCGCTTTGTTCAGGAACACTGTTACACTCAGTACAGAGAAACAGCTCTGTCTAGGATCTGAACACTTTGAGTTATCTGGTGACTGCAGAAATTTGCCTTCTTATGCTAACACATGAACCTCCAGCCAGAGCTGGAGATCTGTTCCCCTTCCTATACTATTTTGATTGCAAGAATAATAAAATTTTATTTGCAAAGATCTAGAACCAGATGAACTCTCTGTGACTGGGGAGGGCTGGAACTTCCACTCAAGCTATGATCGTGTTCTCCCCCTAATAAGTTTAAAGATATTGAGCAGTCCATACAAGGTTTTCTGCTAGGAAAAGGCCTGTCAGAAAGAAAACACAGCTGACACACAGGGAGATGATTTTTCAAGTACCAGGTCTGAAACCTGAAACTCCCACATTTTTTTCTTAATAGGACCAAGTCTGATCCCCGCTTCCCACATTACGTTTTTCATACAGAAAAGCTTTAAAATATTACAATATATGAGTTTATTTAAACCCAGTGGACTGTATAGTGAGGTTGAGAGACTTAGGTAGAAGTCTAGTTTGCAACAAAAATTGGGTGTTCAGTATATAAGAATATTTTACACTGTGTTTTTACTCTTCAAGATTGAGATCAAGGAATTTCCTCCTTTCCACATGAAGTGCAGATCAGTTAAGTGGAGTTTGGAGAGGCTCAAACTCATTTTAATTCTTTGGTCATTACAGATGATGTTTGTTTTCGCAGAACTAGGCCCCCAGTTTGGAAATGAACTGACAGGTGTAATATTTTGTTCCTTTCACAGCTCACTGGAAGATAAAAAAGCCCAGAGCAGGTTAACCCCTGTTGATCTAATAGCAAGGCCAAGGCATTATTTTATTCATTGCAACTATAATTAGGAGGATTCCAAATAAATGTCTGTTGTGGGGAATACGAGAATTAAACTGTTAGAAAGAGGGTAAGTGGGTAATTCTTCAAGCCTCTATCCTGAAAAGCAGCTCTTGGCACTCTTGTGTTATTTTATTTAGTTTTGGAGTTTGATATTTTCATCTCTGTGATAATCAGCACTTAAAACCGTAAATATATTTTAAAATACCTGATAGCTTGCACTCAGTGGACTGCACAGGGAAGCTTTTAGACATTTATCCACCATTACCACAAGTGCTATTGACAGTGTATTTTTAAAAATATTTGTTTTAGCTTTCCAAATATCCCAAGGTATCACTTGATTTCAAACACACTCAAAATTTTGACAGACATGTCTGTATTTTGGCATTTTTCAGATCTGTTTTGTTCTGTAAGATTTGCATGCAAAAATGTTGATTTCTGATTGCTTTTCTCACTCCTACTCTTTCCCTATCTCCAAGAAGAGAAACGTGGAAGACTGAATAATCTGGGGAAGCACTTAACAAGGAGATGAAAAGTATTCTTTCCTCCTCCTCTTTTCCTGAATAACTTTTAAGGGCAGAAATAGCTGCAAGGAAACTTTCTTTTTAATGAAAGATAAAGTGATTAAAACAAGTAAATAAATGGCTGCTTTAGGCAATTTCCTTTAAAAACAGAAAACTTCTATTAAATTTCACCATCTTCTGCCAGCTGCCCCTTAATTTCACTTTGACTTTTCAATGGGAAATGTAAATTAGTGCTGTAATTTTAATTCACAGATATTTTGCAAGAAGGAAATGCCCAAGTCTTACCTGCAAACCAGCGAGTGATTTTCCATGTGCTCTGCAAAGAGGGACCAAGAGGCTGCCACTGATAGAGGGGAGTCTGTGGCCAGTACCAGAGCAGCACTTCATGTTATTTAGGAACTGCTTTCATCTGACTCCTCACATTTCCTCCTGGAAAACAAAAAGGTAGGGGGGCCTGTTTCCTGTAAGAATATGAATGTTTTTGCAGGCCTTTCAGTAAAAGAGATATAAATGGGCCTGCCACGCTGGAGCAAAATGATCTTTTTCATGATCCTTCTTATAATCAGAAACAGTCCCTGAAGTTTCCCACCTGGGCCAGCAGTGAGAATGGCACAATCCAGGAGCTTCCCAGCACAAAGGATTCATCATCAGGCATTAACTCTTTTTTTGCCAAACAGAAACAAAAGCATACACTTTTTCCATATGAAGTAACAGACACGTCTTGATTTTTGGAACTACATTTAGCTTTTATGGAATATATGGTTCTATCACTCAGAATATGTAAAGAAAGGATCTATTTAGTTGTAGAATTGTGGAATGGTTTGGGTTGGAAGGGACCTCAAAGCTCACCCATTTCCACTCTCTTGCCATGGGTAGGGACACCTTCCACTATCCCAGGTTGCTCCAAGCTCCGTCCAACCTGGCCTTGGACACTTCCAGGGATGGGGCAGCCACAGCTTCTCTGGGCACCCTGTGCCAGGGCCTCACCATCCTCACAGGGAAGAATTTCTTCCTGATATCCCATCTAACCTGCTCTCTGTCAGTGTGAAGCCATTCCCCCTGGTCCTGCACTACATCCCATGCCAAGAGTCTCTCTCCATCTTTCCTGTGAGCTCCCTTCAGGAACTGGAAGGCAACAATGGGTTACAGAGTCTGTCTCTTCCCCAGGTATTGTGTGACAGAGCAGTTGGAAGGTGACAAGCTGAGGAGTGGGACCCAGACAGTTTCCCAGGTGAGGTATGAACCTGCCCAAGCCCTCCTGTGAATGTCAGTAATTAATTTAATGAAATGTGCAGAATAACCCCATGTGACATCAGCATGAAGTTCCCTGCCTGTATTGTGCTCCACAACAAGTAAACTGATTTTCAGGACTGTTTAAAATCATCTTTATCTCATTTTTTTGAGATTTGCACATGTATTTTCCCTTTATTATAGAAGTGGTAAGGTCAAAGTTTTAAGTAAGCCAAGTATATTGATAATTTCAGAATATGTCACTGTAACTCTGTTAAGGTATAAAAATTATAAAAGACTAATGTAATGAATCATGAAATTATGAAATGCAAATATGTGGAAAAAAAATCAAACCAAGTCTTTGACATTATTCAAATAATGTGCTTTCTTTCTTTCTCCTTTAAAATTTTCCTTGAAATCAAAACTCTCTTGCAAAATATCTAAAGTCCAACAAAACAACATTTTTTGAGAAAACTGTTTTGTCAAAAACAGCTATTAGTGGTCAGGTTTTGGTTTGGAGCAATGTATCACATTTTTAATGACTCTGACCTTCTCTGAGGTTAGGGACATTTGGATCAGAAGATTCTGGTTTCAGTCCCATCCCAGCAACATGGTAAAAAGAGGTGAAATATTACAGTTTCTCTTCCTGGGGCTTCATACAAACCATTTTTTAAACCCTTGTTTCCAAGGGTTGCCAGGCCCTGAGATTGTTCGGAGCTTGGCTTCAGACTAATTCTGGCTAAACCTCTGCTCCAAGTCTGGGAGCTGTGTGTTCAAGCAAAGAGCAACACAAGTCTAAGCCAGATTAGATTTATACAAATATATATCTAGTGGCATTGCAGATTAACTTGAGCCAAGTTTTATGACAAAAGGCACAATGTTTAGCAAACACTAACGAACAGATGCTGATTTACAGCAGAACTTGAACTGAGCAAAGGGGATGGGATTTCAATCTTGTGGTGAATTTTACAGAGCTGGATACTGAGTGGACATCCTCCATGTGGATTACAATTCATCTTACCTAGTTATTATGTACTAAAATTCAGCACTGCCTGTCTACACCAGGATTAAAAAATATCTGCTGTTTTAAAAGCACCCAGTTCTCCTCCAGGCACAGCTGGACAAGAAATTCCTGGCTGTGGATGCACAATGCATTTGTGCAGAGCAAACAGCCCCAATGGGATAAAGCAGCAGACAGAGCACTCCAGCAGCCTGAGCCCCATTCAGGTTTTGTCAGGGAACATTCATTTCACCTGAGGGAGTTTCAAGGAAATTCCTTAAGGGGTCTGTGGTGTAAAAAATGGACCAGGTTGAAAGCCATCGCAAGGATTTACACTCCTCCATTTCCACTCTGCTGTCTGGGGCCTGGACTTCCTCATGAAGCACAGAGAATGCCCACCACACACAGACTCTTGGGATGGCCTTTTTGCTGCCCAGACAGGGCTCAGGAGAACACTCTTTAGTATTAATCACTCAGATGTGACTAATAAGTACTTGATAGTAAACAATCTGCTTTCAAAAAACATGCAACTCCAAGTATCTTTTCAATAGTGCTGCAACATACTTTTATTGCAAGGAATAAATAAACAGAACATTAAAAGCAGAAAAAATAAACAGAAAATATTAGAGAATAATGTCTGAGCAAGTGCTATTAGAAATAAGAGTGCTTGCTTTCTATTTTTTTCTTTTTTTTTTTTTAATAGCATTGCTAATGGCACTGGGTAAGAAGTGATTTGTTTGGCTTCAAATCTGAAAAGAGAAATTACCTTTATTTAGCAGGTCATCCTTCACAAATGCTAGAGTTCAGCTGAAGTAAAATTATGCTCTGGTCAGTTCCTCTCAGAAATGCCAAGATCCTTTAGAGCACCGAAATTTTTAAATGCTGAAATATTGCAGGATAATTCCTATGTTCCATGTATGCTTACTTTGTATCCTGTGACAGGGAAAATACTGAACAATGGTAGAAGTTGGCAAATCCTTTCCAAAAGACCAATTTCTGTCTTGAGTAATTCCACTGTTACTCGATGCACAGTTCCCTGGCAGTGCAGTACAATTCCCTGGCGTCTCAGAGGGCAGAATGTGGCACTTTATATTTTATATTAGATAGCATGAATACTTTAAATATCCCCAGATTCAGTTCCAGTTCACACTTTAGACTAATAAGGCTGAAAGGAATTCAATTTTTCCACTGTTTTTTTTCACTCAGTGTGGTCCTTTCCTCAGAGCATTCAGGTTGGTGTTACTCTCTGGTTCTCAAGTATTATCCAGTGTCTCTCTGGCTTCACTTTTCTTTGTAGCAGTAACTCCTCCTGGGTTTTTGTGATTCCTTGCTTTTGCTATGCTGGGAAAGTCAGAGGCTACAGAAATGTGTGCCCAGGCAGAGAAAGGCTGAGATTCTCTGTGTCATGCCTGAATGGTCTATTACAATGGAGTGGCTGTATGAAAAAAGCTTCTTCCATTTCCACGTCTTTTTAAAAGAAAAGAGTGATCTCTCTTTGGCCTTGGAAGAAATTCAGACATTAACTACAAGGAAATAGTTCAGGCACCAGACACAGGGAAAAATTATGTAGCACAAATGGCCAAGGCAACCCTGGAGCAAGAGAGCCTTTACTGACACTCTCTGGTGTCTGCACAGTCCCTTTCTTGGCACTTGAGAACCCTTTTTCTTGGCATCAGTTTGTCTCTCAGGTACTGTAAAGAGAGGCCTGAACTGTCTAAAACACCTTGAAGACTTTTCCCCAGGAGCCAAAGTCTAGAAGACAGGTATTGAAATTCTGAGCAGCATTTATCTTCCTCTCATGAAGACAAATGTCTTCCTTCCTGTTCTTCAGGACATGTTCTTTTGTCATAAACTCATTTAACATTTTAGATTTAAAATCTACCATGATTGTTTTCATGTTTGATGCTTCAGCATGTTCTTGAAGGATGATAGATAGTCCTTCATATTTGTTTCAAAGATCATGCAAACCTTTTATGGCTCTGAACTACACATTTCAGCTTTGTAGCTCTAGAAATAGAGTTCCAATTCTGGAAAATACATTTCTTATTCAATTAAGGTACAACCAAGATGATTGCTGGTGAAACAGCAAAGCCTTTTCTTTGATTCCATTATAATAACATGTATTATTGATCTTAGAAGAAGCCAGTATAACCTTAGAGTGGCAGACAGACAAAATTATCTCCACAAGAGTGGAACAAAAGAGTAGCCCTTGCCTTGGTGCTTTTGCAGTGTAAGTACTCTAGAAGCACATCACACAGGCTGACTGATGAGTGTAGGAAAAAACAAGGGACCTGTCCTGTCAGCACACTCTGGCTTAGCACAACTGCCCAGCCCTGAGCCTGGAAAAAGCACAGAGTAATGACAATCAGCCCAGTAAAAACAACTGGGTAAGGAAACAGGCTTTTTGTAAAACTGGCCACTCAGTACTGCTGACCTCTTGGGCATGTGAGAGCTCCTGGGGAAAGCTGTGGGAGTCAGGGCCATCGAAAGTTTGCAGGCAGGAATAAAACACTACTGCATGCCAGAATTGATCCAGCTCATTAACAAACTTCATGGACTGTGAGGAAGAAGGATTGGAAATCCCAGGCAGAGGGGCAGGCATAGGCTCATCTGGCAACATACAACCAGAGAAGAAATATTCCATCCACCCAGGCTGTGGTGTCAATACTTTGAGGCTGAACTTACCATAACTGACTACATGGAAAAAAACATTCACCAATTAGGAGCTAACTTACGAATCCGTGAAACATAAGAGACTCCAGAGCAGATGTCTAAAGATGGCAATCCTGCTATATTCCAACAGGACAGCTTGCTGGCCATGCCAAAAATGAGATCTCTGTTTTCCTCAGGAGTAATCATGATTACAATTGCTTGAAATGCCTGCCTGTGGGAATTAAAGGACAAGAAGGAATTAAGGGATGGACTCTTACTGAGGTGGTGAGACACTTGTTGTGTGGGATAATAATTTTGAAGGCTGAATCTGAAGCAGAGAAAAAACCAGCTGAGTGCTCATAATTAAACTTCAACTAGGTGTAAGAAACTCAACAAGAAAAATGTAGTGGTGCTTTATTAAGAACAGAAGACAGGAAAGTTGAATGTGACTATTAATTAAATAATGACAAAGACTGAAAGAGGAACACAAACCAAGCAAGCAGTGAAACACATTAGTAGGAAAGAGAAGGTGAGAGGTGATGGTGACCCAGCTAGTGAAGAGACCTCTTTTGGTCTGGTTGAGACCCTATAGAAAAGGACTTCAGAACATGAAATGGGCCCCTCAAAAGCAAGATGATGAAGGTGGTTTGAAGTGAGGTAGAAAACAAACACGTGCAGAAATCTACTTCACCTCAAAAAATGCTTTTATAAAAGTCAGCAGAAAAGAACACCTGTAACTGAGATTGACATTTGTGTCATCTCCATGGGCTAGTTAAGAACCTGAAGATCAACCAAACAGTGATAAAGGATCACAATCATTTCATAGAGGAAATGCTAAAAAGTAAACAACGCTGTCTTCCTTAAAAGAGAGGGAAAAAAACCCCACAAAACAGACTAATACCACTGAAATGTTTTAATAGTGGGGAGAAAAAAAAATCCCTTCTGAGCAGTGAAAATAGGGAGTTGTCTGAAAACTGAGCAAACTGCACAAACTGGACATGAGTCATACTACTGCTAAATGGAAAGAGTTTCTGTGGTCTGCAATATCTGAAGGAAATATCTTTATAAAGACAAAAAATATATTTTGAACTTCTTTATAGTACGTATCAGCATATAAGAATACAGGCATGGCAGACTTCTCATCTGTTTCAGCAGATGGTAGGGTTTTTTAAAGGACTGCTATTGTGTTTGAAGAATATAACAAGGCAAACAGCAAATCTATCATTTTACCCTTGCCCAAGATGCTCAGTTGTTAATTTGCTCTTTCCTTGTTCATGTCAAACAAACTCAGGACCCTGGTACGTAGCTCACTCGTGAGACGTCCTGTTCCAGGAATTCAGTGTAAATAGAAAAGATGGAGCAGCAGAACAGGTTATGCAGCGTCTTCACAGGGCAAACCAGGGGCTGGGACACGCAGGGAGCCAGGAGGGTCAGAGCAGAGTCACGTATCGCACTTGCCACGGCCGGGTCCCTCTGCTGCTCTGGCCGTGCAGGGGCAGCCCCGGGGGATTCAGCTCGGGAAGGGATGCGGCAGTGCGGGGATGCGATGGCACCAGGCTGGCTGTGCCGCTCACCCGCTGCTTTTTCCCTGCGCCTGTGCCTCGGGAATGCTGCCCCTGGTCAGGGATGCAGCGGTACATTTATGGCAAGGGGTTAGAGCTGCGGCTGCAGCTGCGATCTCGGCCCAAATCGGGAGAGGGGAGCACCAGGGGGGATCGCTGCGCCTCTGGGCTGTCCCCTGGAGCCCAGCACCGGCCTTTCCACCGTGCCCCTGACACCCACCCTGGCTGGGCCCGGGGGATGCCCTGACGGCCCCCCCGGCGGGCAGCGCCGGAGCGCTCAAACATTGCCTTTTTCGGGCTTTTTTCTCTTTCCTCCCTGTGTGCGGTTGTTGGTGGGTTGTTTTTTTTTTCGCTTCCCCTTCACACTCCTTGCAGGGCCGGAGCGGCGGCAGCGCCTCCCGGCATCCCGGGGCCGCTCCGCCCATCCCGGCCCGGCCCGGCCCGGCCCGTCCCATCCCGGCCGGCGGAGGAGGAGCCGGCGCGGCGGCTCCGGCCGGGCTGAGGCGCGGCCAGGCCCGCGGTGAGCGATGTCCCTGGCGGAGCGGCGGCGGCGGCGGCAGGAGGAGGAAGAGGAGCGGGAAGGGGAAACAGAGGATGGAGCCGGTGCCGGGGAGGAGGTGGTGCAGATCCGGCTGGGGGACAAGTGCTACCCGGTGTGCAAGAGGAAGCTGATCGAGCAGAGCGACTATTTCCGAGCGCTCTACCGCTCGGGCATGCGGGAGGCAGGGCAGGGCCAGGAGGAGCAGCTATTGCGCGGGGGGCTGAGCGCCCTGGGGCTGGAGCTGGTGCTGGACTTCATCAACACGTCCTGCCTGGCCAGGCTGGAGCAGGAGGAGGGCGGCGAGGAGGAGCCGCCGCTGCTGGAGGAGCTGGTGGAGGCCGCGTCCTACCTGCAGGTCACGCCCCTGCTGCGGCTGCTGCTGTCGCAGGTGCGGCTGGGCAACTGCTTCGAGCTGCACCGCCTGGCGCAGGTGTACGGCCTGCAGGACCTGCACGACGCCTGCCTGGACTTCATGGCCGCCCACTACCACCAGGTGCTGCGCAGGCCCGACGCCCGCCCGCACCTCCTGCTGCCCCCGGCGCTGCAGCAGCAGCTGCGGGAGCGGCGCATGAGGGGCACGGCCACCCTCCTGCTGCTCGGGGATTTCATGGGCGCCTGTCCGCCGGGGCTGCCCGCCGGCTGTCACCCCGCGGGGGACGCGCCCTGGGCCATGCTCAGGTACGACGAGGAGGCGCAGCGGTGGCTGCCGCTGGCCAACAACCTGCCCGCCGACCTGGTGAGCGTCCGCGGCTACGGCTCGGCCACGCTGGACAATTACCTGTTCATCGTCGGCGGCTACCGCATCACCAGCCAGGAGATCTCGGCCGCGCACTGCTACAACCCGTGCCTGAACGAGTGGAGCCAGCTGGCCTCGATGAACCAGAAGAGGTAACCTCTGCTCCCTGGGGTGCACGTGTGTCCCTGTCTGGTGTTGAGATAGATCCTGTTCAGTCACATGGCACTGGCGCAGCCTTAGGGACGCGATGCAGACCTGTCTGTGCTCTGAACCACCAAACAAACCCAATGAGAAAACTTCTTTCCCGCTTTCTTTTTTGGTGTATTGTAACTCCAGTTAAGTACGTGACAAGTTTTCCTGCTCTTAGCGGGGATGTACAGGCTATACCAGAGCTGGAGATGGCCGAAACAATTTAATTGCAGCAGTTGTCCAATGGTTTGTACTTTCATAAAAATCTCAATGTTTTGTAGGCCTGCGCTTCAGTGAAATACCAGAAAAACATCAGGAAGATGGTGAGAAATTTCTCACTTGATGGGAATGTTTGGATCTGGGAATCATTCATCGTTTTGACAGTTTTTCACCTTTATCATTTTGAACCGTTTATTACACACTGATGTTTTAGTTTGCATTCAGAAACACTTGTATAATTTATACTTGAAAGAGTAATAGAGACCTAGCCTTGAGGAGGGCCCAAGAAGAGAGGCCTTCTCCCTGGCCAAGGTTGTGTGTGGCTCCTCTACCTTAACCACATGTTGGAGTTATATAAACAAAGGCTTTCATTTCACTGAAACAAACTGGCTTTGTTTCCAACATGAACTTCCTCTTTGTTTCCATTTTAGTAAAAGTATTTTAAATTTTATCTTTTCTCTCTGAAAAAGTAAGGAGATCAAAATTCACTGTAGAATGGAAATCCTCTTTTCTATCCCATGAATTGAAAGAGCATGCACAGAGACTCAAGCCATTGGCATAAATGCTTTGTATCTGGGTGGTTAAAATGCAGTCTGTATTCCTGGCTCTATTTAGCTTTTGCCACCTAGACTCCCTCAAAACAGGGATTAGACCTAAAATTAAGTCTTTCCCATTTCACCTTTCTCCCCCCCCTCCACTTCTTGTATTGTGAGAATTTTACTAAAATAATCACCTCCCTAATCAGTCATCACAACTGATCAGAAACCATTTTTCTCAGTGTTTCTGACTGCTTGGAATGGCGCTGGGAAAAGTTTCATCTGCAAAATGAATGTTTGGCTTTTAAGCACTACAAACACCTTTTCATACAGACCTTTCTTAGAGGCTGAGCCTGTAGCAGAGTTCCCTGAGTGCCTGGGGAGCAGAGATGTTTTAGCTGGCTTCATTTGACAGCAGGACCTGTCCTTGGCCTCACTAGCAAAGCAGGGTGGGATCAGCCCACACAGTGTCTCCTATGGAAATTAACTTCATCACAAAAGTGCCACCTTGATCAAGTAACCAGGTTCTGTTTCTGTGATGTCTGTAGCAAGAGAGCTGTTACTACGTATGTTGACTCTGCAATGTGGCTTTTTAAAAAATACCTTTTCAAGCCCTTTTTGCACCTTACAGTTCGTGTATTCAAACTCTAGATCAGCCTTTTTCCCTCCACACTTTCCCTTTTTTGGGTTTTGCTAGGATGTATAATCATTATACTTGAAATAAACACATGGATATTTTCTCCTATTACTGTTTTCAATGGCATTGCCACATCAACTTAATCCTCAAACCCATCACAGGTGACAGCAAGGTCAACTTAGACTAGAATTTCACACTGGCCATTTGCTGCAGAAAGACAGCAAGCAAATGGATATTTTTGGAATAATCTTTAGTCTTAAATTCCATGGTAGTTACTGCAGGCCAAAAAGTACCCAGAATTACACCTGCAAAGCAGCAGTGAGGATGTTGCTCCCTGAGTATGTGGGGGAACTTTTTTCATGGAAACTCAGCTGACCCCTTCACAAACACATTTCTGATTTTACCAGCTTCATGGAGTCTCAGCTTTGCAGTTAATTATTACTTTTTTTCTATCTGACATAACGTGTCACCTCCCTGATGACCTTCTTGGTGTTTTGTGGCAGGGAGGGATGGCCTATGCCCTAGGAGCCAGGAGCAGCACCATTTTTAACACGAGAGGTTTGAATGCTGCATGACCAGTGCTGATGCCTGTCTGCCATGCATCTCTGCTGCAATTAGAACTGCAATTCACTTGGCATTGTATTTTTAGTTTGTTATGCTGTAGTAAAATAAGCAGGGTGGTTGCCCAGCCTTCTGCTTAGGAATTACAGCCATGTGACTGTCTGGCAAATGAATTTATGTCAGCTGATACAATTGCATCCCATGGATGAAATTCGACATACCTTCAGGGAGGGCTCTAGTTTCCATTGAAGTTGGTTTGACTTCAGACAGCAGAGGATCTGGATTTGTTCTGCATGAGTGACTGCATGTGTTGGCCTCGAAGGAAGGCTGAGGAGTTATGGGTATGATTTTGCTGCTCTACTCTTCATATAAGAGCTTTCTGCCCTAAACAAACCTTTCAAGTTCTATGGTATTTTTATCATGAATTATTTCCATTGTTGTAATCTCCTCATGCTTAGATGAAACACTCCTGACTTACTTCTAAGTAGAAGACGAAAGCCACATGAATGTTTAGCAGCCATTCTGGTATGGGTCTTTGCTGTTGGCTTTCTTTTTTAGGTGTACAGGTCTTATTGCTTCAGTTTCAAACTTTTTCACAATGGGCAAGTCCTGTCCTGTATAATGTTCTCGTGATGCCTCCCAGGAGCTTCAGAGAGTGTTATTCCCAATTTATGCATACCCAAGGGAGCTAAAATAATGTGCTCAGGCTCACCAAGGAAGCCTGTGGCTGAGTATGGAATTTCTCATCGTCTGAGTGCTAAATCCAGTGCTGATCACAAATAGCCCACAACAGATCAGGTTTTCTAGACCTTTTCATTCTAGACGTGTTTCTGTACTTGGAATTCTCAAGAGAGAGAATGACCTGAACTTTTTAATAGAAGCAGCTCCATGTTAGTGTTGCCCAAGATCACTCATGGTGTTTGGAGTCAAGAAGGTAACAAAGTGAATAGGGGACTGTTGCAGTAATGTCCTTGAATACCTTTCCAAACATTTTTTTTAAGTGAACACTGTCTGGTGAAATTTTCTATTTAAAAATAATATACTCATAGGATTTCTACTGCATGTGCCAGTTACAGCTTCTGTTTTCCTTCAGAAACTATTTTCTTCTATTTTCCTTCAGAACCTTCCTATCATGGCAGGTAAATCTTCCAGACCTGCAAGACCTATGTAAGCCCCAGGCTGAAATTATGCACATGGAACATGATTTTTGTGAGCAATCTGTACCTGAACCACTGCCACTCTGAGGACTCCTGCAGGAATGTAGGAGACGATGCTTCTGGGGAATGCTGCTTGTTCAGGAGACCTTCTCCTTCCTCATTTTTTACTTTTTTTTTTTTTTTTTTTAATTCACTCAAAATTCTTCTGTGCTGGAAGAAAATAGAATTCAAACATTTTTTAAATTAGAACCATCTATACCTTACTTACCACAAATGTATCACACGCTACTAAAGCTAAATGTTTGATGCAGTGTACTCTGCAAATTCACATAAGAAATATTAAAAAAGGGAAAAAAAGGAACTCATTGAAAATATGTAAAACACATTGGAATTGCTCCATAGCTGTGTTTTCATGGTTCCTTGTCTCTGTTGTAACTTCTTTAACTCTAGAATAAAGAGGTCATCTGATTTTTGAGAAAATTTAAGGTTAAATTCTTCATTTGGCAGGAAGAAACAATGCTGGTTACTCCAAGGCTCGTGTTCTGCAGAGGACCTAGGCTACCTTGCAAATAAATACATATTTAACTTGCTCTTGAAATCCTCCAGCAGTGTAGATTCCAACCTACACTGGAATCTTCCTCCCAGGTCTCTTGTTCCCATGTTTAGCCACCCCTCTGATCAGAAAGTCCTCCACAGTATCTGGGCTAACTCTTTTTTGTTGTACACTAAGTGAGATTGTCAGTGACCAAAAACAAAAACGTGTATTCTTCATAGTCACTGCCACCACGGCCTGCTGCAGATACACCTGGCACAGTGCAGAGCCACGGGGGGTTTTGGGAAGCTGTGGAATGTTGAATGCAGAAAACCTCTCTGCTCCAGCTCCTTTGCATTGGTGTGTTATATTTTCCTTCCTTTGTGCACGCAGCGCTTTGCACTTTGTTGAGTGAAGAACGGATTTTGAGCCATGGTAAAAGCCCACAGCTCCCACTCACTGCTGTTCCTGGGCTCCTGTTCAGAGTCACTGGGGGCAGCAGAAGACAGCTCATACCTCAGCTTGTCCCAGCAAGAAGGGACCCTCTAGGCCTGGTTTTTGGAAAGCACATCCTGATCCCTCAGGTTTAGACAAATCGCAGGTGCGAGTGGAGCTCCGCCGTGGTGGAATCTGACTGATTCGGCCCTGCTGTTTCCAGGCTGTAGTCCATGGAACAGTTGTTGGTTGTGGAGAGCTGGCTGCCTGCTCAGTGTTTGCTTTCCTTGTTTCCAGCTGCTCCAACATATTAAAAAAGACTAAAAATGCACTAAATATTTCCTAATGTGCACTCTCCATAAAGACACCTGCTGTTACTGGCATGGAATGGTGAATGGCAGAAGTTTTTCATAACATATTGAGCCATTGTCCAGACTTTCATATGAAGTGTGCTGATGGATACTTGCAGCTACTTTTGAGTAAAATGAACCTTATTGTTAATGAGTTCCATAAATCTGAGATACCTCCACTGAATGTCATCCATTTTAATGAGTGTTTGGAAGTGGTTAAATGACTGACACAAAGGTTTGTGGCCTCCTTTTAGAATATTTAAAGCTGAAAGTTGTGCTGTTTGTGTTTCCATAGATAATTTTCCCAGTGGTTTTGCCCCTTGGTTAATTTGTGGAATTTTATTCTCTGTCCTAACTTTTGCAACAGGTATATTGCTTTCAAAATCATAATGTTTTGCAAGTAGTTATCCTCATTTCATACCTGTTTTTGATTGCCATGTTATTCTGGATTCTCTGAAATGGAAAGCATAATTGCTATTGAGGGAATATGAACAGACTGACCTACTCGTAGATGTCAGGGGAAAAAAAGAATAAAAAGCATTTAATTCCTTCAAAGGAGAATTTAAGTTTCCAAAGCTATATCAGGCTGACAAGAACAAAGTGATTCCATCTGGAAACAAATCCTTTTTCCAAATAGATTTAATGAAAGAAGTTGCAGGGCAGTCTGCAGCTAGGCAGGGTTCATTTTGTCCAGACAAAACCCTGCAAAAGTACTTGGCAGTAAGTTTTGAATGTTGGATTCCTGCAGGGTGGTACTCCCTTTGCTGCCCAGCAGGCCAGTGCAGGTCTGAAGCACCATTTCAATTTTACAGACATAACACAGTTCCCTGTTTGGCTTTGTGCTGAGCTGGTGCACTCCAGGAACTGCCACACATCCAGTTAATTGGGGTAGTAATGGTAAAATCTCAATTGGCTCAGCAGAAGAGAAGGAACAACCTTTCTAGGTGATGAGATTGTTCCTGGGGAGAGGAAAAGCTCATCCTTTGTTAGACCAGCTTCCCTGGCTGGAAGGAAGAGCAGCATACAAGAGTTCTGTCTTCACATCCTCCAGGTTCTTCCTCCACATCTGCACCTCTGATACCCATGGGCCATTTGTTTCTGTCTGTGTTACCTTCAGGGTGTGAGATAGGAGACTTCTTGTGCTTCAGAGTTAGGAAGTTGCCCTTTGCCATGTGTGAATTTTGAGAGCATAGTGGAATAGACTAAGAAATAAATGACCTGTTTGGAGGGCATTGCTCATGGGGTGCAATGTCATTTTTGTTCAGCTATGGGTAGAACATAATTTACAGATAGATCTTGCTTCAGAGGATGTATTTGGTAGTTTAATGCTGAATAGGCTACAGAGGATTCTCTCTTCTTTCTTTTGCTGAACAGGATTCAATGTGTTCCACTTTAAATTGCTTTTTTATTAGGGTTATTAAAGAGATTCCATAATACAGCCTAAAACAAGTATGCATTCACAGGTATTCATCAAGCCTTGTTTGAAATTTCTGCAATTTTAGCTGAAATTACATCTTTCTCTGTGTGTCCATGTAATGCACTTTTCTCTACCAATGTCACATTGTTAAAAGCCTGATAAAAATGAGCTGTCTGCTGAGGGCATTGGTTAACTGAACATCTGGAGCTGAACTGGCACAGACTGAAATACAAAATAAAATATTCCTCAGTCTCAGCAATATCATCAATACCATTCAAACTGTCACTGGTTATTGTCCTGAGTAATTGCAGTGTAGTTACAGCATTCTGACCTGGCACAGAAGAGTTCAGATGCTGCAGATACCTCAAGCAGTGGTGCAAGCTGTGAGTGGTGATGAGTGTGTCAGAGCCTGGCTAGGAAGCACTTTCCTCTGTATTTCTGCACATGGATGCACCTCATTTCAGTGCTGCAATCTGTTCTTTCAGGTCCAACTTCAAGCTGCTGGCTGTCAGTGGAAAGCTCTATGCCATCGGTGGCCAGTCCCTTTCCAACGTGGAGTGCTACAACCCAGAGAATGACTGGTGGAATTTTGTGGCATCCATGCCAAACCCTCTTGCAGAATTCTCAGCTTGTGAATGCAAGGGCAAGATCTACGTTATTGGAGGATACACTGCACGAGGTAACAAGTTTGCTCTTACTTCTTGTTGCTTTTTACCTGGTTGTTTCCAAGACCCAGAAAATTTTCTCCTGTTCTTCAGGAAGGCTTTTGAACTCATGTAGAAGGCCGCGTAATGCTGATTGAAACACAAAGAAACAAATTGCTGGTAGAAAATTGTTGATGAAATAAACAAAACAAAACAAGAGCTCTATCAGAAAAGAATCAGGTATTTTTTTATTTTTTTCAGAGCCTGTGTGGACCTGGGGCTCTGTTACTTGCAGAGAACAAGCTGATGGGTACTTCAGCACCCAGCTTAGCCATTACCCCTTTTCTTAATCACGCAGTAGAGAGAGGTCTCAACATAGATACTTTGTTTGCTTTTTAAATACCTGGTTTAGACTGTCAGAAGGAAAAATTCATAGAAAATATCCGCCTGCCTTAGTATTTCTCATGTATTAATAGATGTCATGGTCTTTTCACTACAGTATTTCAGTGTTTCACAGGCAAATTCAAGTTATACCTTAATAATGGAATAGAACAATCAAAAGCTGAAGCAAGAACCCACACTTTCAGTTTACTTAATTTCTATACCAAATTTTCTGTGGACACTGTACAGAGAGGAGGATTTGAAGTTTCATTCTCTTCTGACAATTACTTTTCTTTTATCTAGTGGGCAAACAAGTTCAGTTAAAAAAAAGCTCCCATTTATTCATTCCTGAAGTATAGTGCCATTTTTGGGGAGGAAGACATTTTCTCAGAGCTTTGGAAGTCAATTTTTTAAACATGTCAAATGTTCAGTATTTACCAGGATTTCGTAAGTTTGAATTTGGCCTTTGCCCGCTTCAGTTGACCACAGCACTTTTAAGGCTTTCTTTCCAAGCAGAGAACGAAATTAGAAGACAGATCAGCTTTTACAGACAGTACTGCAAGAAAAACTAAACTGATGTTAGAACAAGCTTCTAGTGCCTGAGCAGATTTGAGCTCTGAATAATTTTAAAGTTTATAAAAGACACACTGCCGCCCTTTAAGGTCCTTCTGGTAATGAAAACCCTCAAACACATTTTTTCCAGACCATTCTGACCCAGAGCCTGGTGGCTTCTGTGAGGAAAATGTGCCTGTGTCTATATGGAGAGCTGTCCTGTGCTGTGCTGTGCTGTGCTGTGCTGTGCTGTGCTGTGTGTGCTGCAGTCCCAGTCCTCTGGTCACCCCCACTACAGGATCTGCTGGGGCCACTGTGCTCCCTCATGTCCAGCACTGGGACTCTGAGATGTCTGGCATGAAACACTTGTGCTGAGAAGTCAGATCCAAAGGGAAACATCCTGTGAGACAAGAGAACGAGGAGAAGGGGTTGAAACAGGTTAATGGGAGATCTTGTCTGTAGAGACCAGGGTTAGGGGTCTGGCATTTTTATCTGGAGAGAGGGAAAGAAGAGGTGAGATGAAAAACCTCTGATTTGGTTAAGAGTGCTACACAATTATGGGAGGACCAGCTTTTCTCCTACACCCTCTGCACTCTGCAAGTTCCTTTTCTGATACTTGTGCTGTGCTTTCATCAGGCTGCCTGGTCCTGGTGTCATGAAGAGGAAGATCAGCACACTGCTGATGCAGATCCCATTCCTTTAAAACTCCTGAACAAGGTGTATGCAGTCAAGATTGCTACCCTGTGTCAGCTCCTGACTCAGTACTTGCTGCCTGTAGGTTCAGCTGAAGGAGAGTTGTGAGTTACCTCTGGCTTCCTTCACACTCCAGGGGATTGCTGCTGCCCTCCAAAACCCTGTCCTTTCCCAAGTCTTTTCCTAAAAGCCTTTTTCAATGGAAATTGAGCAGTAAAACAATAGGAAGTTTTGAGCAGTGGATAACTAGCACATTTAGGCTTCTGTATAAATCCAGGATCACTCAGGACAACAAATACCTGTGCTTGCTATAAATAATTTCCTGAACAAGGGTCTAGAATCAGTTTTTCTGTGACATCTTGGTAGCAGACTTAGACACCAGAATTGCCACAGTTACACTGGTGATTTTCCTTCTGAAGTATGCTGATGTCAGAAAGTGTTAAGACCTAAAGATATGAGAAACACTAAGGTTTATATGCTGGTTTGCTACCTTTACTACATAAAACACATGCTGCAATTAATGTTTTTTGTATTACATTATTTTTAGGTTTTTTTGTATTTCTGTATATACCTCAGTGTTGGTAGATTTTGTGGGCTGTTTTTTAAATTTGTGTAGAGATTTCTCCTGAGACTGCACTTGCCAAAAGATGGCAGGATCTGGAATTTCCCACTGTAAATTATAATGACATTTCTTGAATAAAGTCCTTCTCTTGAGTTTGCAGCTCTCACTTCTGAACCTAGATCCTAATAGAAATTCCATGTCATGCACTGTAGTGTTCATATTTTGTATTGTGAGTTTTGTTTTGTGTTTTTTTTTGTTGTTTCAGTGGATATAAAAGACCCAGGCTGTGGACTGAGCATGTGAGGGCCATGTTGCAATGGAGTTGTATTTCATGCACCTCCTCTCAAATAGCACATTTTCCAGGGGAAGTTTACTGCTATAGATAGTCATAGAAACTTAATTGGGACTTCTCCTCCCCTTAATGAGTCAGAGAATGATAGGTTGTTTGTAGACAAAGGTCATCTATATGTAGAGCTGTAGTTTCACAGAGCACTGCCATGAAAATAATCAGGGTGCAAATGCTGGATGGAGCAGCACCTCCCTGATCATGCCACTGATGCACTTCATTCACGACAATCCAGTTATATTTCTGGCTATTTATACCTGTGCCCTCACAGAACTTTGTATGGTCAGTGTGTCCCTGTCTGCTCTTCCCCCTGGGAGCTCATCTGGAAGTCATCATGCAGGACAGACTGGTACTGTGGAGGAGATTTAATAAAAGACCTGTCTAGAGTCTGCAAACCTGTTCCTGCTTGTCACTTGAGGTTGGATTTGAGCTCAGGTCTCCAGAGACTGGAACTGAATTTACTGAGTTGTGTGCATTCTGTGATAATTTAGTGAAGCCTTGGGCACAGCCAGGGTCTTCACTGCACCGTAAATCAGGGTGGCATTGTAACAGTTTTGTGGAATAACACTAATACAAACATAAGCACCCACTGAGTTGTGAATTATGGAGATGATTTCAGCTTCTTTCTGAGCTTCTGCCTGATGGCAGAACACAGATTTCCTGGTTTTTATATGATTTTGACAATGTGTGTTTCTCTCTTTATAAGGTGCCCTTAGGTCATCCAGACCACTTGCTGAAATGTAACCATCTTTTCAAATTTTATTCCATAAAACTTTGATTTATGCACTGAAATGCAAAGTATCAGAGTTAAGCTTGGATGATAAATCATCACTTGGCAGCCATTAATGAAGTGTACTCTCTTCATGATAGTTTGATTCCTCTGTGACCACTTCTGGAGATGAGAGTATTGCTCCATTTCCCTCTTTGTAAAAAAATATGTATGTATCAATCAGAGACAAAATTAAAAGCATAAGCTGAAAGGTAGGGATTAGATTCTGCTAAAATCTGTGGGCCCAGACAATTTACATCGTGTAATGTGCCAGAAGTAGCATCATTTATTTCCCCTGTGCCAAGGAACAGAACGTTCAAAGTTTCTTGTCAAGGGCAAAGAGCTGCAGTTGTCAATGATCACCATTTCTCCCCTGGCTTGCCCTGCAAGTGTGTGAGCAATCTGCAGGAAAGGCTGGGACGCTTTGTAGGAAAGAAAAACGCTCCCCCACCAGTGCCTTGTGACAGAATTACTGATTTGCGAGTGTCTCCTCTCTGTTTCAGGCAGGAACATGAGCATCCTGCAGTACTGTCCCACTTCTGATTCCTGGACCAACTTGGAGCTGTGCGACGTGCACGTCCGCAAGCAGCAGATGCTGTCTGTGGAGGAGACCATCTACCTGGTGGGGGGCTGCATCCTCGACCCCGGACCAAGCCACAGATCCAGCCCCAGTGAGGACGTGCTGACAGTGCAGTCCTACAACATTGCCACCAAAGAGTGGCTCTACCTCAACGAGAACTCATCCAAATCCGGCCTTAACTTGACTTGCACTCTCCACAACGATGGAGTCTATATCTTGAGTAGGAATATTACTCTGTCTTCCAGCTTGGAGCAGCGTCTCTTCCTGAAGTACAACATCTTCACGGACACTTGGGAGTCCCTGGGGCGCTTCCCAGCCTTTGGACAAAACATTCTGATCTGTTCTATGTATTTGCCTGATGGGCGAGAAGTGTAACAGCACCAGGGTTTTCTTTTCAGTTCATTAATGGTTCTTTGATGAAATATTGCTCCCTCTGAATAATTCCATTTTCAGAATGTAATGTGGTTGCATAATGCAGGCATAAAATACTGATTCTTTTCTCTAAAAAGGTTTCAGAATTCAGTATGAAGAGAAATGCTTCCAGAAACAGTTTCAAGATGTGAATTTAAAAATTTTACTAGTTTGGATTAAAATTTCGCCAGGTATTGTTTGCAATTTAAATGTAAAATTATTGTGTTGGCAATTGATACAGGAGTTCCAAAGGCAAAACTGATCAGTCTGGTTTTATTCTTCATCTTAGTAGACAGTGTAGAACAAAACATACATTTTAAAAATGGAAACAATTCAGTAAAGTAAATAATTAGTATAATCAAAATCACAACAGGATTTATTTCTTTCAAAATACAGTTTTTACTCAAGCAATGTTCTGTCAAATGCACACTGTTTCAAATTGTTTATACTGTCCCATTTTTATCTCTTCCATGGCAGCAAGTGAGATTCTCAAAGGTACCAGCAATTGAGGTCCCATCAGAAACTTTCTCTGAATTATTTCTAGTGCAATGCTTTGCCAGGGACTGGTAGGAATTACCTAGTGGCTACAGTTGCTGATAGGAAAGTAGATCCTCCTTTAATGGAAGTTGGCAGCATTTCTTGCTACTATTAAGATAGGTAAAAAGGCTCTTTATTCAGAGGGTGGAGTTTCCTAATTGTCATAAAGGTTTGAGTCTTAGTTACCTTGTTGTGTTCTGTGGTACTTAGAACTGAGTTTTAAAGATCAAATTGCAGTTGGCAACAAGCTGTGTGTTGTGAAGATGTCCCTGAGCACGTGCAGAGGTGATCCTGCTCCAGGCACATCCTGATTGTAACACTCCTGTGGGACATGCATGGAAGGCTTGGCTCTCAGAAATGACTCCCTGAACACGTCCCCCAGAGCAGGGACATGTGAGTGTTGGCTCTTTCTTGTGTCACCAGGGAAGGTTGCCTCATGTTTGCCACCCAATGTTGTACTTCTGTAAGGGGCACTGTAAGGTGGTCACTGTGAGCACTCCTTTGTGGATACTCCAGGAGCTTCTCCCAGTTCCTGCCTCTTGCCTGACAGAATTGCAGCCACGATTGGCCCCTTTTCTCCTTGTAGCTCACAAGTGCAAAAGGTCGTCTTAAGGTGCCTGCCCAGCTCTGGAGAGTGTGTCTTCACAACAAGGAGAGGAAAAGCTCTGGGTCACCATGAGAAGAGCCAGGTTAGACATGTGCTAAACACATTGCAGGGATGCTGGTTCTGCACCAGCTGTTCATCCACATAAGATTTAAAGCACCTGAACACATTTCTAATGTGTGGAGATGTCTTTTTTGTTTCTTCATTAGAATTCAGGAATCTGAATCTTGTTTTGAAGACAGGGGCCTGTTGTACAGAGGATGAGGCAGCAATGGTTCCCTCAGGGTCCTTGTAACTCCTTGCTTTTTCCACAATTTTGAATGAAATCTGTTCTTGCTAAAGGGTTATCAGTCTTAAAGTGCCTTGCCAATCACTGCTCCCACATTAATCTTGGTGCTTCCAATCACCTGTGGCAACCCAAACAGACAATACCAGGAAACTTCTCCAGAATGAGGGCATTTGTGTTTGAATACTTTCAGGATGAAAGCAACCACAACACAAGGTATTTTGGATGTCTGAGATTTACCTTTTTGGGTGGAACTTTTGCACCCTAGTGGAGAATGCCATGCCTCAGCCCAAACCAGTGCCTGCAACTGTATGACTTCAATTAGCTAAGTCCATGTTGATGTGGTTTTATTTCCTTTGAAGACATTGTGCAACTGCTGTGTTTTGACTGCCATATCAGACCACACAATTGCTCTTCTGCAATGAAGCAATTAGGTGACTTTCATAAGATGCTTCTTCCAGAAGTGTTTCAGAATAAATATAAGCAGGGTGCCATTACCTGGTAATAAATTATCTCGGTCACATTATGCTACTTGCTTTCCTAAATTTCTTTTCGGTTCCAGATTCACTACTCCACAGTCAACTGTGACCAGTATTGGTGGAGGGAATCACATCCAAGTCGCATCCAAATTCTCTTTCCTAGCAAATTAACCAAGAAACCCCAGCACTCATGGGTTTGCAGTGGGGTGTATCAAATCAAGTCCTTTGAAACCCATTCATTTCATGTGCAGTCATAATTCCAAAAACTATGACATCATCTTCTTGGTGTGATTACTCTCTTTCAGAAGAGGCCTTTCCACACTGGCTTTATCTTGGTTTCAACTTCCAGCAATCAAGTGACCTTGAAACCTGCTCAAATGCAGAAGACCAAGATGTGTCTGACTGTAAATACAGTCAGACCCTTTTGTCAGTCCATGGTGCAAGTGCCTTCTGCACTGACATCTAACAGTACTGCAGTCACAAATCAAAACTGGTGTTTAATTTAGTGGTAGCATTAATTAGTGTAATAATCTAAATGTACTGCATTGCTACAGGCTGAAATAAAAATAAATGCTTTTTCTTAAACAAAATTCTTTACAGAAAAGTATGCATTGTGTGTGGCCCCATACCTCAGGAAAGAAACCAAATGCTGTAATGACTGTCTTGTGCCCTGTTTATTTTCTTTCTATCAGTTTTATACTTCATATTCAATTTTTATATTTTGGGGCAAGGAAAAGTGTCTGAGAGCCACTAACAGAATAATTAAACACTACTTTTTAACCAGTGGAAATGTTCAGTGATGTGGTGTGCTCTCCTTTCTCTGGTGGTGGGAGGAAAAGGCCCTTGATTTTAGAAGTAGCCAAAGAGTCCTTGCAGTCTGATCAACTGGAAATTCCTCTGTTGTACTCGTGTTGCTCCAAACTTACCATGTGGGCTTGGAGAGATCCTTCCAGCTCCTGGCATCTGCATCTCCAAAAGTGACATGTGAGTAGGAATGTTCATCTTGTGGGAACACAAGGGTCATCTGGTATGTAGTGTTTGAAAGAGTTCCTGAGCATGTGAAGTACATTTGTCCTCGGTGCTGTAACTGCTTCCTTGGCTATCCAGACTGCTTCAGCAAGTGCTAATTACCTCAGCAAGTGCTGATTACTTCAACCTCTGCTAATAACCTGTAATTTGAACTAATGGCTATTTCCAGCCTGTTTCTTTCTTTCCTTCTTTCTTTTTTTCTATTTGGTCACCCAACAGTCTGTAGTTCATCTAAGTTTCCTGCTCTTAGTGTTCCCAGGTCTATATCCAAACTCCAGACCGCTGCTTTCCTGCTGTGGCTGGGTTATCCAGTGCTTTTTATCTCCACTGTTTATCTTCTCTGCCTCATGGACTGGTTCCCTGTGATACTGACCAGCAAAAGCTGACTATGGCAGAGGATGATCCTGAGTTGAAAGAAAGAACAACAGCCCCCAAAGTCCTGAGGGAGGAGTAAATGGAAAACTCTGGGAACTCAGTCCCTCCTCGTAAAATGCAGAAGCATTTGAGAAGGTTGCTCACATCAAGGCTAAGAGGGAGCATAAAAGTTTCTTCCTTTCTGGGAATGGTTTGTGGTTTTCAATGTGAAATAAGAGTTGTGTGGGGCTTAAGTTTAATCTCTCTGGCTGCTTTCCATGGGTTTCCCTTTCTGCCCTGTCGGCTGACCTCTCTTGAGCTTAATATCTGTGTTTTGCATTCTTTGAGGATTTTGCCTTTCTACATCAGTGTCCAGCCCATTTTGCTGAAATCATAAGCCAGCAGTTTGTTGGCTTTTTTCTGTGTTGCTCTCCTTTTCACACTCATCTGTGTCTGTCTGTCACAAAGTAGTTTGTAATTCAGGTGTAACCTTTTCATTTAGTCAGTTTTGGGCTCTGGGAAGAGCAACCTACAAAGCTACAGATGTTCAGTTTCCTTTCATCCTCATTTCAGTGAGAAATGATGCTGCAGGCACTCAGTTTGTGGGAATTGATCTGTGTCCATGACAGGATAGAGAACAGAGGGCACGGAGTGTAACAACGTTTTTTGTTTATTTAACACATAACATGCTCAAAGCCCCCCACATGCAGAAGTTACTTCTCCCTGCCATCCCTGTGAGGTAAGATACACTCTGTAAATGCTGTTAAACCAGAGATATCCTTGGAACAGCTGTTGGCAAGACCAGCAAATTCATAGGTGTTCACCAAGAGCCCTCCTCAGAGGGCAGAAGCTGTCAGAGTGTGCGGATATATTGATTTTGCACTTAGAGCAGTGACCAAAGGGTGGCTCCCTAGCCCCACAGTAAGGGTTAGGAGCCAGAGCTCATGCTCTCAGACAGAAAATTTAAACTCCTTTACTGTCATTCTCAGACTGTGATTTCCATCTGACCAGCTTTGAGCCTAGTTTAGTGCAACCTCTGGGTTGTTTTTTTTTTATTTCCTGAGAGGGAGAGTGGAGTTGGGAAAAGGAGTCTGGATTTTGTGAACTGATAGGGATCAAGCATTCACAGATTTAAAATCACTCTCCCAATTATACATGATTATGGATTATTTTCTAAAAGCAGTGACAGTAAACAAATGCTGTTATGTGCTGTGAATATCAGTATTGTCTAAAGTAAGATTTAGTTTCTTTTTTGCAATTAGAAGAGTAAACCAGGAATCCTTGCAATTCATGTACTTTTCTAGTGGAAGGCTGATTATACAGGGTCCAGTTTTAGAGTACCCAGTTACATCATGGGCTGAACATCTTCAACCTATATGCTTCAAGAGCAGAGAAAGATATTCAGCACCTTAGCAAAGATGTTTCCTGTTTGTTGGTATTTAGACCATTACTTAAGATTGAACAGTGAACACAAATTCTGAATCATAATTCCCTCATTCCATTTTTCAGTTGAAATTTATGATTATTCACTCAGGTGATTTTCCACTCTCTGATATTTTCCAGGTGTATTAAAGGGTGTGTCTTGTGATAAGAGCACCTTTTATAAATAATTTTCAGCATCTTCAAAATTACTTAACTCTATAAACTTTCTGGTTTACTTTTATTAGTCATGATTTTAAAAATGGTTTTGTAGAATTTTGAGTACTTTTCTGCACTTAGTATTGAAAATATCAGGGATTTCAACAATGTTAGGGCAGGGAAATATCTGTAGCTCTTCAAGGGCACAACTTCAGCTGTGCAAGGTCTGAAATGTAAAACATGTCATTATTTCATTTCCTCTGAAACTTAGTCTAATTTGCAGTTAACTAATTTAATTGTGTTAATTTACTAATTTTATGTTTTACACCATTCACTGAAGTTAAAACACTTTCAATTGAGCAGTGGTTTTGGAGGTGATGTTTAAACGGCTCTGTGTTCATCTTTGGATATTCTTATTATGATTTACTTTTTCTACTGGGGCCATTACAATTGTCTGGTATCCCACTGAATGCCTTTTTATTTGGTTGTCAGGGAAGTTTTGGCCCACAGGTAGGGCCTTGATTTATTATGAAGACCAGAGCTGTGTTATTTGAGAATGTGTATTTTGAAGCTGTAAATTATTGAGTGGTGATAACTGCAGTGAAGCCTAGAAATATGTGATTTTGGGTGGCAGGGGTGGAAAGGAAAGGAAAATTAAGCTAGAAAAGAGATGCTTAGGGACAGCCACTCTCTAACCTCCAGGCATAAACAATTTTCAATTGCAGAATCAGGCAGAAATGGTTTTAAAATAAGAACTCCTTTTTCCCTCTTCCCATCTCTTCCACTGCAACCCAAACCCTTTCAGTCACAGTCATTTGTGGCAAGACATCTGTACTTGGAAGAGAATGTTGGTAGTGAGGTAGGAATGTGCTGCTTGTGCAGGTGATTCCTTGTCAGAACTGCTGCTTGGCAGGCCAGGAAACCTTCCTGCAGCTTTCCTGGAGGACAGTGATGGCTCTTTAATGTCATGTTATCTGCTAACGTGTGTGTGATGAGAGGTGAGGCAGGGAGAGGAGTCACAGAAGAGCTATTGTGGACCTGATAAAAAATGCACAATAGCCTTGTAGAAAAACTACTTTTTTTTTTAGTAGAGCCTGATCCAAAGCCTTTTGATGTTAATAAAGAGAACCAGCTTGAAATTAGGCACATGATTGCGTGAATTAGATAATTCTGAAAGAATCCAAAGGGATGTTAACTGTACAATTGGCTGATGAAAGAAGAGGCATAGGATTGGAGAGCCTTGGCACAGTGTGATCTCTGATATGCCCCATCTGTGGTTTTTGAATTTCACTGTGAAGATGTCCATCGTGTTAACAAAAGTTTATCAAATATACTGGCTCTGAAAAATCAGGAGAATGATGTTTTCCTGGGAATATCTGGGGAGAAGGTGAACATCTCTACGATTATGCTGGTGGGGAGTTGCTGAGAAAATATTGCTGTCATGCTTCTGGTTCTGACCAGCAAAGCACATCTGTGTTTCCTTGTACCAAGAAATGTGGTGTGTGAGGTGAGGTTGAAGTGTTTTACTTTATACCCGGGTGCTGTGAGATTTTTATTTGTTTGTTTTCTCGCACAATAGCATCTCAAAAAAAAAAAAACAAAAAACCCACAAAAAAATCTTGTATCCAGGCATTAGATCCTTCTCCCACAGGCTGTGATAATGCCATAGCCAAAAAAATGACCTGAGTACGGTCGTGTGGGACTGACAGGCACCATCCCTGTGTTACTGTGAATATGTACAAGTACAGAAGATTTATTTGTACAAGGATTAGAACTTTGGCTGATATTCCATGCAAGGTGAAACAGATCCAGGAACTTTTTGAGAACAAAACATCTCAGGGTGGTTTTCCCCTATAGGAAAGATAAGGGTGTGTCCCACATGGGGATTTGAAATCCTTGAGGAAGAGGATAGACTTAAACCTAAATCTCCTGTGCCTTGGCAAATCTCCCAGTAAGCATAGTCCCTTCTTTCTTCAGTTTGTATGGGTAAATAGTTTTTGTTACTCACTTAAGCAAAAAAAAAAAAAAAACCAACCCAAAACCATAAAACCCCAAAACCAAAAGAAACCAAAAAGCCCAAACCAAAACCAACCAAACAAAAAAAAAATTGTGAAGCTTTATGTGGGATAATTAAATTGTCTGTTTTCAGAAAATAAAATATTTACCCCAAGATGTCTACACATCAAACATCTGTACAATGCACCAAAATCTGGGTGTCCAAGCTTGCTTTTCCTCTATGTTAATTCCCTTGCTTTGTCTTTAAATCTGTTTCAGCTGCTGGAGAATTAAAATGAACGTTGTTCCTGCTGTGTCCTCTGAGTATTTGTAAACCAGCTGGTGAAACAGGAGTGTCTGTCTGTCCATCAGCCTGGAATAACTGTACCTGTCTGAGGGGAACTGGGCAGGGCTCTTCTGGCAGGCTGGTTCCACTGGGAGGTTGGTCCAGTGGGCTGAGCCAGCTGTTCAAGACTGGCTGTGAAGGCTGCCTGCCACTCTGAGGAGTGAGAATTGATCAGTGTGGCCATAATGCCCAGAGAACATCCCCTTCCCGAGCAGCATAATTTAATAGTAACTCTGAAATTGTTTCCTTCTGAATTTTTGTTGATCCATCCACCCTCCAACACCCTCAAATCAGAGAGATTTTCTTCTGCCAGCTGCATTGCATAAAAAGTTCCACTCTCTCCATGGCCCCTGAAGTCCAAAGTAAACACACAGGAACATAAACCCGTTCACCCCTTCTGGGCCCAGCACTCAGCAGCCTCCTCACCCCTCCAGTGATCAATAAAAGCCAGAAAGGAAAAAAAACAACAGCAAATACTTCCATCCCACTTGGTATCAGAGACCCCCAAGTCACTGGCAGCAAGAAGAATCACTGCTTTTCTGCCAGGCTTTCTTTGCCAAAGGCAGACTTTACTTGGGAGCAGTCCTCCTTGGCTCCAGGCCCCTCTGTCAGTCGCCATAAATAGCTGGAAATTCAACCTGTCAAGCTGTTCCCTGCCAGTCTAACACCTACTTCCTTCAGGTGCCACAGGGTGGGACATATTAGGAACTCAGCAGCCCATTAATTCTTTCCTGGTTTCTGTGGGAGGTCTTCACAGAAGTTCAAGATTTTCTTGAGAGGCAGAAAATTTGGGATTTGAATTCCACCCTCTGTAGCAAGCATGGATCATATATATTAATGCTAGAGTCTGCCAGTCTTTTTGTCAGGATTCAAATGCCCTTGTGCTTTAAAAGTGAATGAAGGCAACGGTCAGGAAAATGTTGTGGTGCAATGAAAAAGTGAATTGAGCTGCAGAGTACCCTGTAATGTTAGTGTTCACAGGTAAGTACATCAATGGCTACAGAAGAAAAAGGGGCAAAGATCTTTTTAACATGGTCTGTAATGCCTTAAATATGGGGGCATTAAATTTCAGCCTCTCCAGAATGGACTCTAATTCAAAAGTTCAGTGCTTAAGTGCCTTCTGAAGTGTTTCTAATTAGCCATCTAGAAGGTCTAGTCAATCACCCTGAGCTGTTTCTGTAAATTTTACTAAGCAGCTTTCTGTGTCTTCCTCTCTTGAAGGTTTTGCAACTTTGAAAGCACTGTTTGCTCAATGGAACAAATTAAATTGGGTTGGCTTCCCTTGAGCCATGTTATCTGGACAGAAATAGTGCCTCACTTCCAGTGTGGAAGTGCAGTTCTTCCAGTTCAACTCTCCACGGTTTTTGTGCAATGCTTCCTTATTCCAGATAAGAAATTGCAAATATATTTTATTTGTCCTGTCCATGGAAAGCTGTTGAGCAGTGATCAGCAAACAGGAATCGTGTGACGCAGGAGAACCACGCAGTGGGGTTTATTTAAGCATGAAGTGTAGCAACAGAAGCAGTGCATGTTCAAAAGAAGAGAGACAGAGAAACAAAAGTACTTGGAAATAGAGGGTCTATATCTGTACAACAAAGTGATAAGCTGGGTTTGGATGCACACCACTTTCGTGCAGGTGTCTGTCCACCATCTGCCCACTTTTATACTTCCTGTAAGCCAGAGTTTGTTTTATCCAATGCTGAGAGACATCTTCTCATTTTGCACCCTTGCATTTCCTCTCCCATCTCCTGTGTTTCCCGTGACTGGGACATCCCTTGCATGTTGTAGATGATTTTGGGACGAGGGAGCAGCTGTGCACATCTCTCTGTCTCCTCTTGTCTAACAGCAGTAGGAATATTTAGGACTCAAAGTTCTTTACTGCACCTTTTACCTCATTCACTTAAAACTACCTTTCTGTTGGAAATAATGATCTATCAATTTGTGTCCCAAATCTGCAGAATAAATACTGGTTTTGATGTCGTATTGTGGCACTGATGGAATCCCACAAGGGCCAACAACTGTGAAAATTATTTAGTTGATTGTTTCCTACGAAGACCTGGAAGAATATTGCATAGTACTTTTTTGGGGATCTCAGAAAAACCACTTCCCAGGCTTTGCCATCACAGATCTCCATGGTTTGCAGGTGATCTCTGTGAAAGAGGAATCAGTGGGGAATACTCAGAGCAGTAGTCTTAGGCTGAATCCTACTGATTTGCATCAGAGAGTGGATTTTTACAGCACTAAGAGGTGGTGAACAGGGTGGGGGGAAGATGTGTAGCCTTTCCTAGAACCCTGCCAGTGTTTCACTGGCACTTCTTCCAGGTGGTTATCAGTTTAATCTGTTCTGGGTCAGGTGGACAGTGTTGCATTCAGAGGTTTTTGGTATGAAGAAATGTTCCTCAGCAGGCTCAGATCAGAATGAATCTGCATTGGTGGAACTTCACAGCCCAGTGAAATTAGGAGTGAGAACTCCCTTTTCTGTGTGTGTTTGAACCAGCTCTGCTTGGTCACAGCACCAGGGTACCTTTTTGTGCCAGCCTGTGACACCTTCAGCTGCTCCTCTGTTGAGAACCTGCAGGGACCTCGTGGTTCCACTGCTTTTGGTCTGGATATGTGTATAAAAGAGTCTGTGGGCACGTTCATCCAGGTCCCTGCTGCAAAAATATTCCTGTCACTGTTACCTCTGCGAAGATTTTCCTTCAACTTTAAGGGATGTATTATCTAAAAGAAATTAATTTCCAGATGGTCCCTCTCACTCGAGATGATTTTGAGTGCCCAATTAAAAATGTAACACTTCCAGCACATAAAAACCACAGTGTTAAAATAATCTTATCATTTGAAACATAAAATCTTACACATTCTCCAGTTTTATATGGATCTACACCCTAGGTAAGATTGTTTGATGACTTCTTAATGATCTACATGCTCTGTCCTGAAGTTACAATTCCAAATATGATTTTAACACAAACTCCCATTTGTTACATGCTATAAAAATGTCACATTTTACATTGTTCAAGAACACTTCCAAAAGTAAACTCATATACCTAGGATAAACCCAATGCACTTATTCCACAGCTATAGTTCACTGCTTTTGTGAAGTATACCATGCATTCTATAAATATTTAGCATATAATATAGTTCCTTTAGTAAATATTTAAGTAGCTATCTAACCTATTCCAGCACAGATGCAGACTTCCCCACGATGGGGGGAAGAAAATGTTGCTAGGGGTTGCTGGATTAAATGCTATACCAAGTGTACAGCCTGCTTTTGCAACAGCAGTGCATCTGTTATCTAGAATAAATATATGGTTTTGACTCTGAAAGGATTATTTGTATGAAGTAAAAAGCTTCCAGGAGTGGAGGCTTATTATAAAAAATTGTATCTTTTTGCAGCTCTTGATCATGATGGAAATCTCTTTTCTCAGGCTGTTCAGTACCACTGATGATTCCCTGTTTGAGGAGAGAGAGCTGACTAGAACACACCAGTGGGATTGGAAGGGGTGTGATCTCTCAAATCCATGTTCCCAGATTACTGGCATTTTTTGGCAATTGTGTTAGCCATGTTCTGAGTGTCCTCGGTTTCACTGGATGTCTCTTTTCCCTGTCTTATCCTCCATTTCTCCTCGTATGTGTAAATCTAAAACTCTTATTTTCCTCAACTCAGGATTCATGTGTTGCATGAAACATGTTTATTGCTGCACTGTACAACCTTCAAAGGAAATTTAGAGAAGGTCAGCTCTTGTTAGCTGTGGAAGATGGGAGAATGACTTTGCTTTCCCCTCTAGTCAAAATATTCCAGAGCCTTGAGATCCCTTACAAAAATATGACGGGTTTGCCTGCAGTTTTATCATGATGTCATAATGGGCTTGCAATAACAGCGTTCCAGTAAGACACAATAATAACACACACACATACACAGGGTCACACTGTTTAACTTTCAGTTTATTCTGCTTTTTGCCTCCAGCTCTGCTCCTGTCTGATGCTGTGTGATTTGAAAGCATTCCCAACAGGCCAGGAGCAAAGCCACGGGCTCTGGCACCTCTGACGTGCTCTGTTCCCTTGCTGGCAGAGCCTCTTTAATCTGAAGTTAATCACTTTCTTTTGAACTGTTTATGGCAACAAATTGGATGTGAAATAATAAACATTGGCAGCTCTTTTCAATATTAAAGGTATCCCAGAGCTGGCATGAGGTCCTATCAGTTTCTTGAAGACAGACTTTTATGTGTAACTTTCTAAAGCATTTTGTGTGTCAGTGAGCATGTTGAGAAATTCTCCTGGCATCTTCCAGGACTCCCAGGCTCTTTTATGCATTAAAGGTCATGAGAAGCTTTGCTTTTTTTTTTTTCCCAAATCTTAAAAAAAAACCAAAGTGAGCAAAATAAAAAAAAACACCAAAAAAACCCTCCACAAACAACAAGAACCCACCACTCTGACTAATTATTTGATGTCTAGTTAACTGGGGCAACACAGAAAAAGCATCTTCATTTTCTTGCTTCAAATTTGGAAGTGATTATTTCTCTCAATTTCTTTCCCTGATGGTTACAGAAATTTGCTCTTCACCTACCCCCACACAAGCCCACTCTGATACAGTATGAAGAGCAATATCAATGTCTAATGAATGTACATAATACAAAGTTGGTGCTATTATTTTAAAGTAAAAATTTGGACTTTTAAGCAGCTCAAAGTTCTCACCTACCCTAGAAAGCTCTGTGGTGCTTAAACAGCTGGAAAATGTGGTTGATTGCAGGTTATTTCTTCCTTTTGCCTCCTAACTCACATTTTCACTGTTTCTTCTTGAAAATGATAATTAAAATAAATTGTAGTGAAGCTTTAACATTGTTTGGCACAATTTTACTTTTGGTGTGCAGGCAAACATTTTAAAGCAGGCAAATACTGTCTCACATGGGGTTTGAGTTGGCTGAAGGTTATGTTAAATATCAGTTTGGTTATGTGCCCCAAATTCTGATCTCCTTAGTGCTTGGGAGATTTTTCTTCTCCTCACCATCATTTTAAACACATTTCAAGTCATTCCCAAATCCAGGTAATACGAGAGCATTTCTGACAACTGCACAAACAGTACATCCTGCAATGAACTGGTTTAAGATTTTAACCTTGAAGTATGAAGTGCTTGAGTGAGATTCTGTTCAGATATGGATATAAGGATAGACTTTGCTTTCATGGAAGCACAGGTTCCTCTCCGTTTTGCTGCTTCTGTATCACTGGGACTAGTGGCACACACACAGGGAGATGGATGAGCAGATGAAAACAATGAAGCACAGTGAATACAAAAGTGAAAGGTGTCCCAGCCAGGCAGTGCTGACTGGCAGGGTGTTCTGTTCCAGCTGTGCCATGGATTTGTAATGATTAGCTGCTGACCAAACCACAGCAGCACTGAGACATGACTCATGCCATGAGTGGCTTTTATGGGAGCCCTGCAGCTTTCACAATGACTCTGGCTGTCCCATATAGCAAGAAGGGTGATGTATGGCAAGAGGAGCAATGTGGAGAGGCAGAATGATCAGTTCCTGGGGATTTGCAGTGGTGACTGGGGTTGTGAGGAGGGAGGTGGCTTGTGCTATGTGATCCTGCCACGGAGAGGGGGAGCAGGAGGATGCGAAAGGAGCTTCATGGGCTGAGATTACTCTTTCTGTGTTGTGGGAAGCAAGAGCTGTAAACAAGATTTTGCCCTGACAATTGCGTGGCTGCTTCCAAGTCATCCACAAGCACATCCTGTGGTCCAACAGGGGTCAGGATGCTGCTGGCAGTCCTGGGCTGTGGCAGTTAGCAGTGCTCTGTGTCACTCAGTTACGCCCAAAAATCCCTTATGTAGCCAGGCTATGAACCCAGCCAGAGAATCTAAACAGTGACTGCCAAGAACAAGAATCATGTAAAAGGGCTACTGCTTGGAAAGGTGACTGGTTTTGTCTGAGGTTGTAGCTCTCTGAGATAAAGTCTGGCAGCAAAACTGGCTTGAAGTTTTTCCCTTGTCTCTTTTTCCACTTTACCACTCCTCTATACCCATTCTGTGGTATCCTGACCCCCTCAGCTGTGTGTCATTCGTGTGGCCACTCCTGGCAGCTGGAGTGGAGGCTTTCTTAATGCCCTGCAGGTACAAAAGCCCCCAATAATGAAATAAGATAGGTGGCATTTGCTCATGGCTCCCCATTCAGTACCTAATGGGAGCCTACAACAAAACTGGAGAGGAACTTTTTGTAAGGACATGTAGTGATGGCACAAAGAAGAACCCCTTTAAACTGAAAGAGATTTAGAAGTTTAGGTTAGATATTGGGAGGAAATTCTTTATTGTGAGGGTGGTGAGGCCCTGGCACAGGCTGCCCAAAGAAGGTGAGGCTGTCCCATCCCTGGAAATGTTCCAAGTCAGACTGAATGGGGCTTGGAGCAACCTGGGATAGTGGAAGGTGTCCCTGCCCATGGCAGAGGGTGGGAACTGGGTGATCTGTAATCTGTCCCTTCCCATCCCAGCCATCCTGTGATTCTGTGGTACCCACTCATTTGGACATCTTTGCCCTACCTTGCATTTGCTCCTACCCCACATCTCAGGATCCCCCCAGTCTCCTGGCAATCCTCCTGCTGGTAAACCGCTCCTGTTTCTCACCCCACGCAGCAGAAGCAGGACATGTTCCTGCTGGCTGCCATCCAGACTGCTCAACTGCAGTGTGGGCTCCAGCAGAGCCAGTGAGGGATGAGGAGGGATGGGTTGTAAGCTGGGTATTGAGGGTGATGCCTTGAGAGGCTGCCTGGAACAGAGGCTAGACAGTGTTGAAGGAATAAAGCAGGTATTTATTAAAAGGCCTTCAAAGAATACTGTCACCATCATATTTTCTGGGAAAATCCCCTTGTTCAGGATTTCTCTCCTGGGAAGCTGAGAAGCCTCAGAGAAAAAGGAAGACAATATTATCTCGTTTGCTTCTCCTGTTTTTGCTGCTTTGGAATGTGGTTTGGACATTGTTTATCCAACATGCAAATTGTTTTGACTTAATGACCAATCATGGTCAAACTGTGCCAAGNTTTTGACTTAATGACCAATCATGGTCAAACTGTGCCAAGACTCTGGGGAGAGTCAAGAGTTTTTCATTAGTATCTTTCTAGCTTTCTGTCTGTATCCTTGCTGTATTCTTTAGTATAGTTTTAATATAGCATTCTTTACTATAATATAATATAATACCATAAAATAATAAAT